>CAJHQQ010002023.1:0-74939 GCA_905132885.1 Moricandia moricandioides
GGCAAATGGGTATAAGCCCATGGAGAGAAGAGGATATGACGTGACAATTTAAAATATTTTGATTTGGGTTGATTTCTTAGATGATGTGGCAGCTCTCTCCTTTAAGCATATTAAACTTTTAGTATTGTTAGATATTTAAGTTTATTGCCCCTTTAATTTAGCCAAGACTGTTTGAATTTAAATTACTCACAGAGCTTAATTATTTCCATAATAAGCAAATTATGACTTTCCCTCGTACGGGAAAAGTAATTACACAACTTCATACCCTATTTTTATTGGAAATATTTATTTTTTATTTATTTATTCTGTCAACAGTACAATATTTATTCTTTAATAGAAATTCATTATAACATCCAACAAAATATTCTTGTTTTCAAATACAATAACTATGCCAATATGCAGTTTTGGAAAAATAATTCATATATATTTATTTATAAGAATATAAAATGTCCATTACTATAAGAAAAACAGTGTATAGTTACAACTCTTGTAAAACTGGCTATAGTTTTCTAGACACAAATAATCACAAAAACTATTACTTAATTTTTTTTTTGTTATTATGTAGTTTTTCATTGGTCAGTAGCTACAAATTACATTTCGTAGTCATTCGAAAAAAAACAAGCCGTAAATATTCAAAACTAAATTTTTGCCTATGCAGTACCACGGGCGGACCGAGAGAAATATTTTGTATGGGGCACATAATGATTTAAATAGAAATATTAGGAGTTTTAAATAAATTTGTATTGAGTTACTAGAGCAAAAAAAGAAGATTGTGGGCAAGTGCCACACCCATCAACCACCTTCGTTCGCCCCTGTGCATTACCCTAAACCTTAGCTACAAATTCAAACTTATATAAAAAAATGTAATGAGTACAATATATCTAAAGTATATGATCAAAAACGTACAAATTTTACAGTTTTGTTTTTCTTCAAACCTTTACTTTACATAAAATTTAAATTCCAAAACCTATATTATAAGCTTCAAACCATTAATCATAAGCTTTAAACTTCAATTTCAACTCTTTAAAATTATACTTCTTATAGTTTTATCACAAATTCTATTTTTTAATTAATAACTCTGATATAAAAAACAAGAATGTTAAACACTGATTAAATAGCCAAAAAATTGGCTATAGCCAGAATAAATTTGTGTGGCTATAACCAGTTTTTCTGGTAGCATGTAAATTTGTTTGTGAGAATTTTAAGTCTCTTAAACTTGAATATTTAGGTAAACCGTTTATAAAGATACTGAGTGGCGTGGGAAAACCACATACATTCTAGTCTAAAATATAAAACCCTAAGGCTGCTAATAAGTTACTTTGGTGTAGGTGGCCTCTATTCCCTAATGCTTATGTTAGGGTTTGAGAGGCTTGGAGGTTCCCTCTCGGGAGATCCGAGGAGAAGGTTAGTGTCCAAAATTCTTGCCTTGTTTGCTATCTCGGACGCATAGGATCAACTTCTAGGCATTGTGATTGTTTCATAACTTAGTACTTTTAATGGTCGAGCAGTTTGGAAGTTTTTATGAAGTACAATTTGTATCTTTTTGCTGCCTAATGCGAAACATAAGTTCACAACCTGGTCTTCACCCTCAACCGTGGAGATGTCAAGTAAGCCATTCATCATCCATCTTGCCCGCCTCATGACGGATGATCTCTCTTTTACGAGGAGGGTTCTGGCGTGAAGATTATGACTCGTATTAGTATGTTATGGACCATCCTACAAAGCCTAGTTATGCGGCCCATATATAGATTTTTAAGAAAACACAAGTATACACATTGTAATGAGATTCGTTGGTTGTTTATGTTGCCACTTACATTACGTAGTTTTATGTAAATGCGAGTGTTTTCAGTGTTGTATTTGCTTGTTTCAAACAATTTGAGAATTATTTCTATTGAAGATGTAAAATGGTCAGATAAAAACAAGAATATATGTATAAAACACATTAATCAAGTAGATAGCCAACTCCTATAAATTAAAATTTCAAGGAAAAAAATAGATGTTAGCTCTAAATGATATAATTTCAGGTAAAAAGGTAAGAAAATTAAAACATTTGTACCTTCTGAAGATCGTAACAATGAAATATAAATCTAGCAAAAAGGCGTATGTTTTATTGATGATTTTGTTTATTTTTAAATATGTAAGGGAATATTCCACCATATTAAAAGTGGAAAGTGATCACCATCAAAATTCTTTCAACAATCACAAATTGACAATAGAAAATAAAACAAAAAACTATATATATATATATATATATATATATAATTTTAAATCCCTTATATATTAATTGTGAAGTTACTTAAGTGATTTATGTTGATGTGCCGTTCATATGAGAACTCTTTAATTAATTGTTAAAGGAAACTGATCAAAAATTACCTAATCTAATCTATGTTTCAAAACAAATAATTAAATATCTAAAATATATATGAATTAACTTAATCTATTTATAAAAATAAATTAAATATTATAGATTACATTATATAAGTTGATAATATACATATAAATACATATAATACTACATAAACAATTATAAAAATTATTTTATTAATATATTTTATATTAGTAGTGAATACATAAATTATAGATTTCAGAAAACTAATTAATTTAAACCTAATAATCTAATTAAAATCACTCATTCACTATATATATATTCTAAAAATATGTCAGATGAATGTAAAATAGTCATATATAATTGAAAACATCCAATCATTTTTTAATGACAATGTGATATCAAGATGATTTATCACTTTTAGAAATGATTAAAATATTTTTTATATTTGAAAATATAAAAAATATATGGTAAATCATTGAAAATTATATTAATCAA
Organism: Moricandia moricandioides; assembly: GCA_905132885.1. NCBI lineage: Eukaryota > Viridiplantae > Streptophyta > Magnoliopsida > Brassicales > Brassicaceae > Moricandia > Moricandia moricandioides. The sequence continues at coordinate 2,825 of CAJHQQ010002023.1, forward strand.
GATTTTTTTTAATTCATCTATTAATATAAAAGATGAATTAAAATCATTATATGGTAAGTCATTTATTATATGGTAAGTCATTTAAAATTATATTAATCAAACACAAGATTTTCGTAGAGTTTATACTCTATTAATATAATTTATATAGCTTTTATTATAATATAATTATCATGTTTATTTTTAATAGGAAAAAAGACATAAATAAAAACACAAGGAAAATAATAAAAAATGATTACTTTGTTCTTGCCTCTTTTATATTCTTATGATTTAATTTTTATTTGTTTGACGAGATATATGTATTTTTGTGTTACTACAAGGTGAGCTAATTAGGTTAATGTGTTTTTAAAACGTTAAGATAAATTGAGTAAAGAAAATAAATAAAAATTACCAGTTCTACTTTTTAAAATCAAAGATAAAAAATATGATGTAAATTGAAAGTAAGAAAATATTATTTAAAAATAATGAGATGTATTTTTGCGGTATAATAAACTTATAAAATGTACAATAATAATAAAAAAAATTTATATAAAAAAAATTCATTTAACATTGGATCTCACATTAATATTAAATATATATGCCTAAATAATGACATTGCGTTATTTAAAAGTTTAAATATTATTTTTTGTTATTTTATATATAATTAGTTAATCAGATTTAATTAAAATATGTATGTTTACAGTAATTTAAAATAAATGAAAATAATACTTTTAAAAAGATCACTATGCTTATTTTTAATAAAAAAAATCTCTGATTAATTATTGTTGATAAACAGTGTGATGATCGAAGATAATTCAAGGAAGAATTTGTTTTCTTAACCCATTTTAGTTTTATGGTAAACACAAAATAAAAATGAGTGAGAAATCTTGATTTGTGATTTGATTAAATTATGAGAGAAATTTCATAAACTATCATTTTCCTAATACATGTTTTCAAGTTTACCTTAACCAAATTTATTCTTAGTTTTAAGGAGATAAATCCTACTATATATGAATTGAGAAGTCCTTTAAGTATTTTTTTGTTTATGTTCGTTAATAATTTAAGTTTTTAAAAAATAATTATAATTTATTGGTTGTTAACTTTTATTATTTAACTTCTAAAAATAAAACTTAACTCCATAATTAATTAATAAAATTACCAATAACACAAATGATATTACAAATAATGATTATGGTAACTAAATGTAGAATTAGAGAAGGAATATATATGTTTTAACAAATTCTTTATTTTATCAATTATTTAATGTATAATTAAATAAAATACTTTAACATTTTTTATAGAAATAAATTTGATGGTTATGTATTCTTATATTAAATAATTAGATTTGTAGGTAGGGAATTATTAAAACTTTTTAAGGTTTTTAAAGCTCACAAAAAACTTTTACAAAAGATCTTCATGATAAAAGCGACTGATTATATTGTTTATATTGGATTTATACAAAAACACTCTTTTTTTTTCTTTTTAAAGCTAGCGTAGTTCCGGTTTTCATTGTATTAAAATAAAATATAAAAATAATTCTACAACCAATTATCTGAATTAATATTGTTTTTCTGTAAGAGAAAAAATTTTAATGACTATTTTTTTATGTTGTTGAACTATTTTAAATCTCACTAATATTCTAAAAATATATACTGAAATTTCTTATTATCTAACTATTTGAAATTAAAAATTAAAATTTTAAAATTTCTATTTATTATTCAAAAATTATAACAGTGTAGACACAATATATATTTTTTATATAATATAAATACCAGCAAAATTACGGGCAAACATCTAGTTATTTATGAATTGACCGAGAATTAAGGCCTGGTTATTACAACTGTATTACAACACACAATCATCACATATAATTTATTATTAGTTACTTGGCTGATTAGAAGGAAAATAAAAACAATACATTGAGTACATTAGTTATTAGAATGAAGATTTTGAATACATGGATATATATATATATATATATATATATATATATATATATATATATTTCCCTTATTGTTTGATTATGAACTTAGAAAACCATTTGCCCGAATCCTTTTCCCTTCGATCAGCAGGATTAGTGAAATTGACCCAATTCATACCAAACCGGAGAGTGTAACCATTTCCGAATTCATAATTGTCCATCATTGACCACGCAAAATACCCTGCTACATTGCATCCATCCCTATAATATATGTCGAATAATGTTAACATATTAGCACTTATAATTCTGAAAAGAAATATTTCAAACAAGCTATGAAAGATTATAACTCACTCGATGGAGCATTTGAGACAAGAAAGATGGCTGCAATGATTTTGAATTCGTCCATTATCCGCAAGAGCATCTGGCAGCGTTAAGTTTCCGGTATCGATATCAGCAACTCCTGAAAATTGAACAAAAGAATTTCAAATTAAACTCACATATATAAAAGATTTTCATCGATTACACATACTATTTTGTTGATTTCTATACATACCATTTTCAGTGATATAGGTAAGTGGGTTTCCGTAGTTGTTTTTGATATAATTTAGAATCTCACGGAACCCTGGAGGGTAGTAGACAAAGCTAGGTGCCTGTAGAAGAAGGAATAAAATATAGGATAAGAAAGAAGATTCAAAAAAATGCTGCAATCTCATAAAAAATAAAAATGATAATTCCAAGTTAAAGTCTACGATAACCTGAACGCCAATGGGTACTCCATTGCGATAAACTGTAGCCAAGTAGAGAAAATTAAATGAGTTAAGCAAACTCGTATATATTTAAGGAATAGGAAAAACATTTTTTATTTTTACATACATCCGATTTTAACGTTGGGATCGGTTTGGACACTAGGTGGTTTCGAAGAAGGAGGTGCGTCAGTGGCATATTGTGTAACATAATAGTTCAACCCTAGAAAATCAAGTGATCCTTTGACTAAATCTGATTCTTGAGCTGTGAATTTTGGCAATCTATCTCCAACCATATCCCGCATTATCTTTGGATATCTTCCGTAGACCAACGGATCCAAAAACCTATACGTAGGAACAAAAACAATAAACTTATATGTAAAGGATTTATTAAAAATATTTGTATATATTAGATTTAGATCCAATTAGTTGAGAATATTTACATACCACCCAACGAAGAAATCAAATGCTCGTGTTGCAGCAGCCTTGTCGAGAATGCTAGTTTCATTTAGTGGGTGGAACCATCGGCCGATCAAGGTCGTTCCAATCTTTCCACCTTGGAACTTCTGCATGCATAGATATTTTTAGATAATTAGAACACAAATGTAGCACATAAGACAAAATTCATTACAGATTTGGTAAGTATATGTACCTGATATCTTTTCCGGTATAGAGAAACAGCTTCTGCATGAGCAAGAAGTTGGTAATGCGCAACTATGTAAGGTTCGGTTCCAGAATCTCCTCCAAATTCACAGTCAGTGCACCGTCCCGGAGGATAAGATCCATCTCCATAACCTTTGCTTGCGAGAGAGTAAGGCTGGTTTAAAGTGATCCAAAATTTGACTCTGTCACCGAATCTTTGGAATAGAAGCTCTGCGTAGTTTTTGTAATCCTCTCTGCCCATATTAATTAAATATTAGATGAATCATAACGTAATTTCCAAATAGAACCCAAGTTTAGAAGCTAATGCACTTACACAATGCGTGAGCTTAAGAACCCTCCGTATTCGTCTTCTAAAGTTTGGGGAACATCCCAGTGAAATATAGTCACATATGGTTCTATGCCTGTGTATATTCACGTAAGTTAAATGTATATATTTATATATAACAGGAATGATACAACTTGTAAATGATTAATTCATTTAAAAATTTGTGAGTTTACCATTAGCTTTTAACTCATTTATGAGATTGTTGTAGTATGTTATCCCATTCTCGTCCACTCCTCCAGACAGTCTTCCCTCTAAGATTAGAATAAAATCAGAAAGCTGAGTCATATGTATGAGTGAGTTTACGAATTATTTTGAAATTTAGAAAGCAAAAAGAGATATAATTTTTTTTATTTTATCCACTTACTTGGTAAGACCCTTGACCATGCTATTGAGAGTCGGTATGCTTGAACATTCATTCTTTTCAATAATTTGACATCCTCCTGTTATATGAGAATTCCAGTGTTAAATTTCATTCCCGAATAGAACAAAGAACATGTATACACACACATTCAACCACCGATAGACTCTCACCTTGTAAAGATGATATGAATCACAAGCAAGGTCTCCGGAACTGCGGTCTGGAACTTTCTCTGTATTTATATAGCAAACCGAAATATGAGCATGAGTGAAATAGTCCCATCCTTATTTGTACGCTTAATTTCCCATAGATCGATATGTACATGCTAACTAATTATATACAAGTAAGATTGACCTGGATATCTATGAGTGAAATAGTCCCATCCGTTAAGTGCTCTATGTGCTGCACCTTCAATCTGATAAATGAAATCATATTGGAAACTGTTAAAAAGGTTATTCTGAAAATCTTTTATATGGCCAAAATCCATCGCGACTAAGGATGTATATAACATGATAACCTGGTATGCAGAAGTAGCCGCACCAAAAGTGAAATTCTCTGGGAATCCAGTTCTATTGAAGGTAAGAGTATTGTCACAGTTGAATGGTTCTTTAGCCTTGCATTCTGGATTGCAGACATTTTGGCAACTCGACACGACAAAGAGAAGGACGAGGATGGCAAAAGAGTTAGCGAGATTTTGGGAATGGACATGGTTGTTAGGGCTCTTTCTATAGCTTATCTTTGATGGGCTTGTATAGGGTTTATTTGATGATGATTTAAATGATGAACTTGGAGGGGTTTATATAGAAGGGGTTTGAGTGCATCGGAATTGTGCATGGAGATTCAAGGTAAACCAGTTACCTTAATATGCATTTGATCCTCCATGTTCTCCACCTCGCTGTCCATTGTTTTTCTTGCTTCATGTGTTAAATAAGTAACTTACGGGATTCAACATCAAACTGAATTATCCCTAATAAACAAATTAGACACTTAGAGTTTCATGAGATGCCATCATATATATTTCTAAGTATATGTATATGATACGCTTACAACACATATGCTCTTATATGTGCAGAATACGTTTACAACACAGAGCTTCCCACTGACATATACCTAGCTACCTGTACATGTCTCGTGAGAATATAACTTTCTCAGTTAACTATTCAAATAATTTATCACTCTCTAAATCAAGGCAAAGTTACAACGTACAATTCAATGTTTTATAATAATATTTAGGTTTATTGCCCCTTTAATTTAGCCAAGACTGTTTGGTTAAGTTAAATTTTGAGAAAATTATAGGGCAAAATTTTAAACTTAATTATTTCCATAATCAAGCAAAATTATGTCTTTCCTTCGTTACGGCAAGAGTAAATTACAAAACCTCGAGTACCGCGTATTGTTATTTGGAAATATGTATTTAATTTATTTCTGTCAACAAAGCAATGATTTCGTCTTATTAGGAAACTATTCTAACATCCACAAGATATTCTTTGGTTTTAAATAAAATAAGTATTGAATATTGCAGTTTGGAAAATAATCATATATCTTTACTTCCAAGAGTATAAAATGCCCCCTTTACTGATAAGAAAAACCAGTGTATAGTTACAAGGGTCATTTAGGGAGAAGAATCCAATAGCAGGTCCGAAATTAGAGAATTATTCATGATGTTACGAATAAAGTAGAAGTCCTACAATTGCGGTTTGAATGCCTTACCGTTTTGCCCTTGGTGAGTTAGAAGCTTAAGGAGAGAGAATTTTTTGGGTGGATTTACCAATGAATTTAGAGAGCTTTTGTCTTATGAATCATATAAGTTAATTTATTCAAATTTAGTATATATTACATGTATAGTTTTTTTAAATAGAGATAAAGATGATAAACATAATTTTTTAAATTTTAATATTTTTCATATTTCAAAAAAATAATAATTATTGTTAGCTGATACACAGTTTAGCATATAGTTTTGTTAGCGACTAAACATATTTTTAACATGTTACAAATTTTGTGAACATGCAATACTATTTCTTACGCAATACAAATTTTTGTTATCAAGTTTATTTATTTATAAAGCTTTAGAAAATCATTAAGTTAATACTAGACTATATAATTTAGTATCATTTATCAATTTACTAAATTATTTAATGGATAAAACATAAAGTTAACGAACTAATATTAAAGTTAACGAGGAAAAAATTATCATGTTATAAAACAAGTTAACATGTTAATATTTACAATGAATTGAATTGTTCCAAACGCAACGAAAACCATTTAATGGTGGGATAATACCCTAATATAATTATATAGTGCTTACGCTCTATGCTTTGTCACAATCGACCTTTCAACACAACACTTCACAAGTCCAAAATGATTGATAACATACATAATAGTAAATATTCAGTTTGTAGTGTTGAAAATAATATTCCAGATTAAAAAATATATATCAGATAATAACTAACTTATCAACTAATAAACCATGTACCCAAAAATATGTATCATTTAATAGGTCATTTATTCAAACAATATAACATCTAAGAAACCATGTAACCAGATACATGTTTTATTAACATTATTCTTCTGATGTTAAAAGAATCCAATTGCTAGCATATGCTCTTTTATACGATACTTGTTACAGTAATATATCAAAACATGTAATAAATTAATCAAACATCTGTTAACAGTAATATATCAAGCTAACAAACCATTAATCAAACGTCTGCAATATTTGTTAACAGATAAAAACCTTTGTAAACATCTTTTAACACCTCTGGTGAATGTATTTGTTAACGGCTAACACATTTATTAACACCTACAAAATTTGTTAACAACTAACACCTCAGGTAACACCTCAGATACATGTATTTGTTAACAGCTAACAAGTTTGTTAGCATCTACAATAATTTTTAATTGATACATAAAATATTAACAAACGATAATAGCGATTAAAGTATGAAATATTATATATAGGAAATAATAATTTATGAGAGATATCAAAAGTAAAAAAAATTACTTGTGGATTGGTAGGCAATAAAACCAATAACATTGGTTTGGATTGGTAACATGTTAGGAAGAACAAATAATTTGTATATGAATATCTTCTATTGTTTATGAAATGGTAGAAAACTTCTAAAGGAAATTCTAAGACATTGTATTATTATCTGATAAAAAAATTGTTTCTGTAAAAGAAAAAAAATAATAATTTGGTTTTAAAACGCTCAGAAATCTATGTTATTCTTAACTAGAAAAAATGGTTTTAAAACTCTCAGCTTGTCTTAGCGGAATAAATCTGACAGGATCTGAGAATCTGCAGTGATACTATTCAACTACATTGGAGTCGAGAAATAGGGGTAATATTGTCACGATTTTAGTTAGCTATCTGCAGGGTTAGTGAGCTAATAAATATGATAGTTAAGTATATAAATGACAATTAACTCTAGTTACAACTCTTGTAAGACATTTTTGTGGCTATAGTTTTCTAGCCACAAATAATCAAAAAACAACTACGTCTTAAAAAAAACATATGTAGTTATTATGTGTTTTTTGTTGGTAAATAGCTACAAATTACATTTTGTAGTCATTCAAAATACACAAGCCGTAAATATCAAAAACTAAATTTGTGGCTATGCAGTACTAGAGCCGGAACAAGAGAAATATTTTGTATTTGGCACATGCTAAAAAAATATATAGATTATGGGTTTTATATAAATTTGTGTTGAGTTGCTTGAGCAAAAACAAAAATGAGTTCGGGGCAAGTCCCACACCCATCAACCACCTGCGTCCACCTTTGTGTATTACCCTAAACTTTAACTAAAAATTCAACCTTATATTATAAAAAAAATGTAATTACTACAATAAATCTAAAGTATATGATCAAATACACACAAATTTTATAGTTTTCTTATTTTCTGTTCAAACCTTTACTTTACCTAAAATTTAAAATCCAAAACCTATACTATGAGCTCCAAACCATTAATCACAAATTTAAACTTCAGTTAAAACCTTTAAAATTAAACTTCTAATAGTTTATCACACACTTTAATATTTAGCTTGTGATATGTTTACAACACACAGCTTCACAAGACATATACCTAGCTAGACCAACACCATCAATATGTAAGTGTGACCGATCACAAAATAGTGTCAAATTCAATCTTCACTTGATTTTTTCTTTTGATTTACCCTTCACATTCATAAGAGTATTTATGATGTTGTTGAAAAAATTTCTTCTCTATATGCATCACATCAAGATTATGTCGTAGAATTAGGTCCCTCCAATATGACAACTCCCAAAATATAATTTTCTTGTGCTAGTTATGGTACTTCCCATAACCAGACTTCTTCTTTTCATGACCATTTCCACTGCAAATAGACGTTTTCGGTGGATTGACACCGTTTAACCACTTATAATACACTTGCTCACCAATCAAAAAATCATGTGGAAATTCCTTTATGGCGTTTTCCCCCTTCAAGAAGTCCTTCTTGTTCTTCCTTAGTGGATGATCATGGGAAGAAATCTTCGATGACAATCAACCAACACGCCGTCCTTCCATTAGACAGAGAAAATGCCTTTGTATCTTCCATGCAAATTGGACAAGCTAGTTTGCCATGGGTCGTCGATCCTGATATCATGCCATACGCCGGAAATTCACTTATCGTGCACATCAATACAACTTTTATATTAAAATTTTGATTCAAGGACACATCATATGCTTTAACTCCCGTTGACCACAATAATTTTTACTCCGCAATCAGAGGTTTGAAGAAGATATCAAGACTAACTCGCGAATGATTTGGTCCATAATTCATAATATAAGAAACAAGTACTCTGCATTCATGCACATACCAAGGGGTAGATTATATGAAGTCAAGATAACTGGCCACAATGAATGATAAGGAGACATCCCAAATGGATTGAATCCATCTATACATAATCGAAAATAAACGTTACGAGGTTCTTTGGCAAACTGGGGATGTATGTCTTGAAAGAGTTTCCACTCCGCCGCATAAGATGGATGACACATTTCTCCCTCCTTTGCTTTGTGCTCAGCATGCCATCTCATTGACGTTGCAGTCTTCTTGCTCTTATACATTCTATTCAGCCTGTCAGTTATAGATAGATACCACATATGACTATATGGTACTTTGGTTCTATGTCTTTTGTCCCTATGCTTCCATATTTCTGCACCACTAAATTGACACTCTTCCCACCTTTCATCTTCTTCCTAGAAGATCATACAATTGTTAATACAAACATCAATTGTATAATATGGGAGCAGTAAATTGTGCATTAACTTTTATGTCTCATAGTGTGATTCGGTTGCCATGTTTCCTTCTGGTAAATAATCTGTCAACATTTGGCATACCGAATCCACACACTTTTCATTCAGATTATAATTTGCTGTATTTTGCAAAACCCTAGCACCTAAGAATACCTGCGAGTGCCATCGTACAAAGGATTTTGTGCTCCTTCTAACAAATCGTAGAACTTCTTCGAATGCTTGCGTACCGGTACTTTATCATCCTGTTGATAGTTATCGAAACTAACAATGTCACGAAATGCATCATTCACCATATCCACATATCTATCTTCATTACCAACTTCTTCACTACCACTTAAATGTGTTGGGTCAACACAACTTGCCACTACAAGAAAACACGCGGATTCCAACGGTCATATTCGTTGGAATATGGCAATTCCGACGAAATTCCGACAAATATGGCCGTCGGAAATATCTTGTCAAAAAAAAAAGTTCGTCGGAATTTCGTCACACATTCCGACCAAATTCCGGCAAAATGCTTCGTCGGAACTATTTTGTCGGTAATTGGTCGGAAAACATGTCCGACGCATTTCTGACGAACCCTGATTCCATCGAAGCCTTTTTCCGATGGATATCGTCTGTCGGAAAATTCTGACGAACAACATCCGTCGGAATATTCCGACAAACACCATCCGTCGGAGAATTCAGACAAAATATTCCATCGGAAAATTCCGACGAACAATTTCTGTCAGAAATTTCCGACGGACCGTGTTGCGTCGGAATATTAATTATTTTGTAATTTTCGAATATTTTAATTATTTTATTTTTAAATAAATGTGTAATTTATAAAAAAATTATAAAAATCAATAAAAACTGAAATTAAAAATAATATTATAGAAAAAAAGTTTTACATAAATTAAAAACAACATTTTATAGTTTAAAAAAAACTAAAATTCATTTGGGAACAGACGCTTCATCTTTTCAATTATCTCGTTGTTGGTCCTCTTCTGATCAGCCAATTCCTGAAGAATTGTAGCGTTCTGCGTCTCCAACGCTTCAATGCGCTGATCCTTGTTCTGCAGCTGCTCCATGATCACGGGATCTGTATATGGAGTTTGTGAAGAAGAAGAAGAAGGACAAGAAGACGCACGACGAGCCAAACCGAACAAACGTCTTTTCTTCTTTGGAACCATCTATATAAAAAAATTATTAGTAATCAAAATTAAATTATTATAATGAAAAGAAAATTAAAAAGTTACCTGTTCCACCATTTCGTTTATTTAAAGTCGGCAAAGGTTGCTGGAAGCTCCCGTAGAATCGTCATCAGAGTTCATCGGCTGAGAAGCAAGGAGTTCTGCTTTTTTGGTTTGCACCAGCTCGATGACATCTCTGATGAGGGGATCCTGAATTTCGCATGTCTTCTTGTTAGTATATGCTTCCCTCATGACATCGACATGATCAACGGGATTACCGCCATTTGCTTCAACCTAAACACAAAATTAATCAATAAATATGTAAAATATTGAAAAAATACATATTTTAAATAAATAGAACTTACAAGTTGATCTTCCTTAGAAGACATACTGCAAGCCCCGAGGTTGTGGACAAAAACACCTTTCCCGCCACGATCACTGTTGCGGTTGGCTGAGTTTTTGGCGGACTTTTCCTTAGTCTTCTGCTTTGCCCAATGCACCTGCAAGTCCTCCCAAACTGTGGTGTTGATATTCTTCGGTATCTTGCCCTTAAGCCATAGTTGCTTCCACTCATAGATCTGGTTCTTGTAAGACTCTGCGGCTTTCTCGTGGAAGCCCCGACGGACAGATTCGGTATGTCCAGTCTCCCAATTGAATTGTTGCTACAAAAAAAATCGAAATTAGTAAATATATATAAAATATAAAAAGTTAAAAAAAATTAGACAATTAAAATATTACCGCAAAATTACGGAACCATATTTCTTTTTCGTCTCGAGGCATCACACTGTAAGTCTTATATCCTCTGCAAACATGGATTACATCATCACATTAATGCATGTGGAAATGCCGTCGTTTGACTTGTTGAAGATTAAGTTAAACATGATAAAGAAAAAAACAATTATATAAAAAGAGAAAAGAAATGTTAGCACGTAGTATATCCTCGTGGTAGGGGATGGAGCACCTTGAGATGCTCTCGACCTGGTTGTTGAACCAGCGTCTCAATTGGCATGACACCGGGCTCTTATCGAGCAGCTTGATCCTGAGGTGGAGCTACAGGAAGAGAAATCGAATTTTGCTCTTGCGATGATTCTGATATATGGGAACTACTCCCTCAACGAACACGCTTCCGAGCTACGGAACGACGTTGTGTTGTTCGTGGTCCATCAAAACCGTCATACCTACAAAATAAAATCCATGACAATTAGTAACAAATTTATATCTAAATATAACTTAAATCCGAGTGTTTCTAATTTTGTAATAAGTTCATATATATATACATATATATTAATAATAGTAAAATGCTTTATATCATTTAATTTTTTATAACCCAAAAAATAATAAGTTTTATAAAAATGTTTATAACTTTGTAAAAACGTTTATGTATATTAAAAAATAATTAAAATGTTTTATATATATTAAAATTATAAAAATGTTTTATAAATATTTCACATATACAAAAACGTTTATGTAAATAAGAAAATATATATTAACACGTTATATATATACTAATAATTATAAAAACATTTTTATATATTATAAATTATTAAAATGTTTTATAAATATATTTAACATATAGCAAAACGTTTATGTATATTAAAAATATATATAATTATAATTTCCAAAAATCTAATTATAAATTTTACCAAAAATTAAAACGTTATATATATATTTAAAATTATGAAAAAAATTTCAAAAAATATTTAACATATAAACCCTAATCTACAAATCTAAAATTTTCAGTCTATATATAAACTACAACCTAAACGAAATCTAACAACATATAACTCTTAAAACTATCAAATCAATCCTAAATCTATAGAATCAAAACCTAAAATCCACAAATCTAACATTGCAAACCTAAAAAAAAATAATCTAAAGAAGGATTCAAAGACTTACATGTTTGGAGAAGAGATTTGGAGCAGTTGTCGTCAGAATCGGCGATTTTTGACAGGTAGAAGAGGGAGAGCCGCGGAGAAAATGAGGAAGAAGAGAAGAAAATGAGGGAGAAGAAGAAGGGTTACTTTATATAATAAAAATAAACCGACGAAACCGGGCCATCGGTAAATATCTGTCGGAATTCTAGCATATATCGAAAAAGGAAGCCTCGAGAATCTTTGACTTTGTGCATGTCCGTCGGAATTTTTCGGTATATTCCGTCGGAATTACGTCGGTCACTGCCGTCGGAATTCCGTTGGAATATACCGACGACATATTGCCGTCGATATAAATCCGTCAAAATTCCGCCCGAATGCTCGCATAATCAAAAAAGGAAGCCTAGAGAATATTTGACTCTATGCATATCCGTCGGAATTTTGTCGGTATATTTCGTCGAAATTTCGTCGGAATTTTGTCGGTATATTTCGACGGAATTCCGACGAAAGTACGAAAAAATGAGTTTGTGGGTTGAAAACAACAATCTAATGAGCACATACAAATCTTTGATTGTGTGTAAATAATTTACAAGAGATTTAACTAAAATATTTAATTGTTTCACACACTCTATTATACAAAATCAAAATTTAGCCTTATGTTACCATAAGTATAAGTATTATTGGAAGATTTTACGAAAACGTTGATACGTATACGAATAATTTTGTTATATGAAAAACTCTATAAAGCCTTTATAAACATATATATGTCTTAATTGGATATTTTAAGTATCGAATTATACATTTATAATAACATTGTAAATCTAAAATAAATGTCGTCGGAATTCCGTCAGAATATTATAACGAAATACCGACGAAACTGAAACGTCCGTCGGTATTCCGTCGGAATATTTTGACAAAATTCCGACGACCTTCAAACCATTATCTAAACCCTAGACTTCGTCGGTATTTCGTCGGAATATTCTGACGAAATTCCGCCGACCTTCAAACCCCTATCTAAACCCTAGACTTCATCAGTATTTCGTACGATTTTTAATGGGACTCGAACAACTTATTGAAAAACTTTTGTAGCTTATTAAATAACTCAAATAACTTATAAAAAACTCCAAGAGATTATTAAAATTAAAACCTCCAATAACTTATAAATAAACTCCAACATTTTATTAAAAAAAATTCAACAACTTATTAAAAAACCTCCAATAACTTAAAAAAATAACTTCAACAACTTGTTAAAAAACTCCAACGACTTATAAAAATAACTCCAACAACTTATAAAAATAACTCCAATAAATCACTCAGAATCTTTGGAATCTTCCGAATCTTCGTCAAACTCTCCAACTTCAGCCTCTGACTCCGAGTGCACAATAGCATCATCTCCAAACTGCGTAAAATCGACAACGAGTTCAACATCTTCTAAATCTTAGACTGGGCTGACGTTTCTGGTAGAGTTTGGTTGTAATGGATCACTATCATAACTTCTCTCAACTTGTCCTCTTGGGTTGATTGACATTACAACGATCCAAGATCGTCTCTGTACGTAATCCGCGGATAAGTGATGTAGCAAACCTATAAATAAATAAAATCCAAGATAGACATTTCTTCTCTCATGGGAAAATTCTGGATATGTTGATTGGAAATGTTTCCAAGCTTTTGCATCTGAAGGACGTATAATTTGACCATCTGTGGAGTGCTCTGCATGCCATCTCATTGGTTGGGCTGTGCGTTCAGACTGATATAACCTCTTCAGTCTTTCCGTCAAAGGCAAATACCACATCCTTTTGAATGGCACCAGAACTCTTCCCCTTGTTTGCTGATAACGAGGTTTCCCACAAAATTTGCATCTATCCCGGTTCTCATCTGCTCTCCAATAGATCATGCAGTTGTTGATGCATACATCTATCACCTGATACGGTAAATCAATACCCGCTACCAGTTTCTGTACCTCGTAGTATGAACTCGGTGCTAGATTATCCTTTGGTAGAACACCTTTAACGAAATCAACAATCGCATCCACGCACTCTTCAGCCAAATTATAATCTGTCTTAATACCCATCAATCTAGTTGCAGATGATAAGGGTGAATGACCATCTCGACAACCTTTGTACAAAGGTTGTTTTCCTGCATCCAACATGTCAAAAAATCTCCTAGATTCTGCATTGGGCTCTTCCCCTCTATAATGATCATTTACCATTTGCTCAGTACCTACACCGTAATCTACTTCCGTCCTCGGTTCTTCTAATCTAACCACAGGTTGAGGTTCGCTAGTACTACCATATTCATAACCAGTTTCTCCATGTAGATACCAAACCTTATAACTCTTTGTAAACCCTCTCATATATAAATGAGTCAAAACATCCCATTTTTTATAACCTTATTATTATTGCAGGAGGAGCATGGACATCGTAACATACCAGTATTTGCTTCCGGTTGTTGTTGAACAAGCGTCATAAATTCGCGAATACCTGCCATGTATTCGTCCGTAAGCAAATTGGTGTTTTGATCCATATGCGGTTTATCCATCCACGATCGATAATAATTTTCATAAGACATGATTATTTTTTGGGGATTTGTAGAGAGTGAAACGAGAGAAAAGAGTGAGTGAGGAAAATGTGGTGTGGGGAGATCATATTTATAGAAAAAGTTCATGCGACACTCCGACGGATTTTCGACCGAATTCCGACCGATATTTCAAAGTTCGTCAGAAATCCGTCGGAATTTTAAAACGGTCAAACATTTCGTCGGAATTCGAACGGTCAAAAATGTTCGTCGGAAATATTTCGTCGGAAATTTGTCGGAAATCACAACGGTCAAAATATCCGTTGAAATTTCGTCTGAATTTTAAAACGGTCAAAACTTTCCATCGGAATTCTGCTAGAATCTGAACGGTCAAAACGGCCGTCGAAATATTTTCGTCAGTATTTCATCGAAACTCACAACGGTCAAAATATCCGCCGAAATTTCATCAAAAATTTCCGACGACTGAATAAATATATGGTTCGTCGGTTTCTCGTCTGAATTTCGTCAAAAAAAAAAACCTCCAGAAATAGTGTCCGTCGGAATGTAGCATGTTTTCTTGTACTGTGTTCCTAATGCCATATCAATTTATTCTCCATGCTTATACCAATATAATATTATGGCATAAATCTTCTACTATATATATGTTTCCAAATCTTTTGTCTCGTGAGAAATTTATCGTTCCAAAAAATATTACATGGGAAAAAAAACTTACCTTTATTGCTCTGCGTTAGAGGCTGGATTTTTGCAAATGCCATAAATTGTTTCACCCCTGCTGTGAACATGCCGAGAAATTCCCTGTCTCTTCATTGATCCTCTTGTACATCCACACTCGTAAATATGAATAGTTGTAATTTCTCGACATTGTATGAGCTAAAACTTAGGTTTTTTAATATATATTTTTAAAAAGTTGTACGAATGATGAGAAAAATGGGTTAAAAATATATATAAATACTGGCGACTAATTACCAAAAAATTAATGTGTGTCTGACCAAAATTAGGTACACCGACCACAAAATGGAAACATATGCTTTTACAGGTTTTACCGACTAATTGCCGACTAATTTATGACCATAATCATTAGTTGAAAAAGTGAAAAATGTACGACTGTTTTGCAACAGATATGTAGTGACCATATATTAGTCGTAAATCAGTCGTAAAATACTGATTGATCTGAGACTGGTCAATGCAGTCTCTCATTACCGACTGAATTATGACTCCTTGTGTGCGGTTGCAACTCAGTCGCCAAACTGTCAGTATGTAGTCATAAAATTTGTGACTACGTTTCTTGTAGTCAACAATCACATGTTTTTTTTTAGTGGTGGTTGCAAGATTAGAGTTCATACTGGTGTCCTAAGGAGCATGTGAGTCCTTGCCTTTTAAAACTTCTTCCACAAGTTCATTCTATGTTTTGTTTGAGGGCAACCAAATGATGAGTTTGGAAGAGTTGATATACCATGGTTTTTAACACTTTTAAACCATAATATAAGTCTTATTTAGAGTCTATTATTTGTGTTTAGAGTCTGTTTTAGAATCTTTTCAAGTTCAGATACATTTTGGAGAACTTTGGTGATTCTAGAGCTATTTGAGATGCATAACTGCAAAGATGTGTCAGAGGTTTAGATATGGATGGATACCTTCCCATGGTGCGATTGAGCTCATATATTGACACAAGATAAATCTTTGAGTTAGCTGTCCAATTCCACTGATTTGAGGTCAATCAGGATCTTGGATCAAAAGTTATGCTTATTCTACTGAATAGTGGTCCGTCTAACGTGTGAAGAGGAAGCTGTCAAGAATCCAAGAGATCCAAGGAGTGTCGAACGACACCACCTTGGGTGACGATCGACGCTCCTCCAAATCATAAAATCGACTTATTTAAATGAAATTTTAAGAATTGCAACTTTTTCATAAATTTTTCTTTAATTACAGAAGACACATGGCCGACTCATAACCCTATATATATATATATTTCTAAGTCATTGAAGACAGCTACGCTTTCTTTTAATCTTAGTTTTAGGTCTGGAAAATGGAGGAACTCCTTTGGTTTTATATATGATTTAAATTCTTTCTATGATTATGCTTTCATTTATCATGTTTGAGTATATCATCTGTTAGGTTTAGGGATTTTCTAGGGTTTTGATGAACTTCTGAAATATAGAATTGTTATGGTCATTTATTGTATCTTTCAGAGAATTGATCTAACTGTTTGTGTTCTAGAGAAGCTAACTAGAACCTTGAACTTAGGATAATTGACAACCACGAGAGTGTCTTCAACTCTTAAATATAATTCTGTTGAGCTAAATTTGATAGGTGCATTCTACAGCTAGTTTAATTAATCTAGTGATCATATCGATTATGGTGTTAATGCTTGTTTAAGGAAGTATCGATTGATACTCTGTAGTATCGACCGATACTCTGTAGTATCGACCGACACTCGTTCTGTATTCACACGCGAAAGCTAGAATATAGGATTTAGACATCTGATTAGACTCGCAACAAAAGTTGAATATCTTACTTACTGAATTCGAGTTCTAGGATCAAACCCTTAGCATCTACAAATTTGAGTTTTGATAACATGAATAAAACCCTAAGTCTAGCACCCTTCCTCCATCTATTGTACAACTCCTATTATTTACTGCTTTAGTTTACTACTTGATTTACTTGCTTTAGTTTACTACTTGATTTACTTTTTTTTCTATTATTTAACCTAGTTAATATGAACGTAAAGTCTATTGTGTGAAATATCGACTCTTTGTGGATATGATCCCTACGTATTGCAATCGATCTATTATTTGAGAGCGTTTCTCTTGGGTAATTTAAGCACATCAGTCGTTCTTCCCACCATTCAGGATAACAAATAACAATGAAACAACTGGAAGCTTTATGTCATGTTTGACCAGAAAAATTTGGCGAGTAGGATCTTTATCACTGAGTCAAGATATATCCCTTTTAAATGATGTATTTGTTTTAGAGAAGGTAGTTGTAGTTCTATTTTGAGAAACGAACCCCATTAATGGCGGTTCATGAGTTACGTTCGAGCAAATAATCCCATTCTGCGAGACCGTCTAATAAACACTATCTAGGTCAGAAAGAGGTGAGATTGCGCAAATCTGAGATCATATGACACCACGAGTAGCATCATCTAATCATGATAAGAAGTCATGAACGCATAGAGTTTCAGTTTCTAGCTCCCTTGTTGAGTTTAGGTCACATTCTCACTTCCCACAGCTAAATTATGTAGAGTTCATGCAATCAGCGATTCCATCTCATATTTTTTTAAGCGTCCGAAGTATTCATGAACAGGAGAACCGTTCTGTTTGCAGTCGCCAATGATGTGAAATATATATATATTGATATATAATTTAGTTTAAATGATATTGAAATATATATATATATGAATATATTAAATGAGACTTCATAATTATTGATCTTATGATCATTTGTATTTTGTTATAATAAAAAGTTAAACCGTTGATCACAAAAATTTCAATGTAGATTTAACAGTCTTGGTAATTTATAATCGTTTAAAAATTCAAAATATAGCATATAAGAAAAAAAATCTAATTTTTTATTACTATATTTTTAATGTGATTGCTTAATTTCTTTTAAGAATATAAAATTAAAAAAGTAAAGGGGGATAATTGTCATATATTTGTTAACTATATTAAGAAATTCCATAGCTTTAATTTAAAAAAAAAACAGAATGGAGAATGTTCTTTTAATTAATTTTATAATTAATTTAATAAAAAGTATAATATATGTTTTTTTTTAACTGATTGAATATATGTTTAGATGGATTAACCTATTTTCTAAGAATTTTAAAAATAATCGTAGTGATGATACGTTACTACCAAAACATGTTGTATTGCTCTATGATTAATATATAAGGAATTGACTACTATTTAATCAAGCGGATAAGTATGTAAAAACGTGAAAATAGACAAGAGATACAAAATAATATTTCGTGGAAAATAGAGAAAAAAAAATAATATATCGTGGCAGAAAGAAAAAACGAAATGAAAATTTAAATAAAGTTTAGGAGAAGGTTGACTTGTTCTCCCCCGCTCTGCGTTTACTCTCTTCTCCCTCAAAACCAAAGCTTCCAAGATTCACCTCTTAAGCCAAGTCGTACTATCGCACTCTCAGGTTTGTTCCCCATCTCAAATCTTTGTCTGAACATGTAGCTAGATGATCACCTTAGAATTCAATCGTAATCTTAATCAGGAAGTTTTGATTTGTAGTTCATGGAGCGATTAACATCTCCTCCTCGTCTCATGATAGTCTCGGATCTTGATGATACAATGGTTCAAAACACCATCAAATCTGAGAACCTTTTGTCAAGAATAACTGTTTTATTTGATGTCTAAACTTTATTTTTCTCTTCTTGTGCGTGTGTGTTTTGAAGGTTGAACATCGTAATGATAACGAAAACCACTCTCTGCTGAGGTTCAATTCATTGTGGGAAGATGCTTATCGCCATGATTCTCTACTTGTTTTCTCAACGGGAAGAGCAAGAACAATGTACAAGAAACTGAGGAAAGAGAGACCATTGTTAACTCCTGATGTTATAGTTACCTCCGTAGGAACTGAGATATCATATGGTACATCAATGGTTCCTGATGAGAACTGGCTTGAGATCATGAACAATAAATGGAACCGAGAAATCGTCGAAGAAGAAACCAGCAAGTTTCCTGAGTTAACTCTTCAGGTTACTTACTTTCTGCTTCAATACACAAACATAAGTTTCTACCTAAACAATGAATTTTTGTATGAAAAGATTCTGATCAATCCTTCCAGGCAGAAACTGAACAGATGCCTCACAAGGTTAGCTTTCACGTCGACAAAAGTAAAGTCCAGGAAGTGACCAAGGAGCTATATCAACGGTTGGAGAAACGTGGGGTAATAAGATTGGTTAATTTTGTTTGTTTACTTGTTATATATATTGTTGATATACTTTGAATCTTGTATGACTCACTAGCACTAGTTAGCCGGTTATCTTTCCTATATGAGCTGTGATTTTCAGTTTAGTCACCATTATTATTGAACTTAGACCTGCTAGTCCGTTAGTGTTAGGGCCTTTGACTGGAATAATCTTATATATCTTATGTTCTTGTAATAATATTATGAGAAATTGCTAGGAATACTACAAATTAAGTATCACTTTTCAAAAATATATTAACATTTGGGTTTACATTTTAGTGATTATTGTTTAAGGTTTAGTGTTAAAGTGGTGGAGTTGAGTTTCTAAATTTTTAATAAATATTTAGAAAAATAAATTAAGTTTATTTTCATCATAAATTTAAGTTATTTTTGAAAATAGTTATTTATTAATAGTAAATTTGAAAAGTGGTATCAAATTTATGGTATAACTGAAATTTTCCCTAATAATATATCTGGAAATACTTTCAGCTTCCTGTAGTAGAACATCTTTGCTCATGGATGTAACCGATTTTGTGAATCACATCAAATATCTTTACCGTTCACTTTTTTTTTGTTCATTTTTCTGCTTTATCTTCTCGCATTCGTTATATTTATGATCATGAATTTCTTGGTATTGTTATCAGTTGGAGATCAAAATAATCTTCAGTGGAGGAATAGCTTTAGATGTTCTGCCAAAAGGTGGAGGAAAAGGACAAGCTCTTGCTTACCTTCTAAAGAAGCTTAAGACTGAAGAGAAACTCCCTCTGAATACTCTTGTTTGTGGTGACTCTGGAAACGATACTGAACTATTTACTATTCCCAATGTCTATGGTGTCATGGTTAGCTTTCACCATCTGACCCTCTGTTTTGTTTTGTTTTTGTTTTTTTCAGTTTGCACATATTTTATTTATTGATATGCATTAAATCTGATATGACTTATCAATAGTTGCTTGTGGATATGACTTATCCTTGATAACATTATTCTTCTCTTACGTCCACAGGTAAGCAATGCACAAGAAGAGTTGTTGGAGTGGTATGCTGAAAACGGGAAAGACAATCTGAACATATTCCATGCGAGTGAGAGGTGTGCGGGTGGGATTATAGAAGCGATAGGTCATTTTAATCTCGGTCCAAAACTTTCTCCGAGAGATGCCTCTGACTTCTTAGTGTGCAAGGCAGATAATGTGAACCCGGGTCATGAGGTTGTGGAGTTTTTCTTGTTCTATGAGAGATGGAGAAGAGGTGAAGTTGAGAACTGTGAACCATACACAGCAAGTCTCAAAGCTTCATGTGTGAGTAAATCTAACCCTTGCTTCTCTCTTTTTCCATAAATCTTACTGTATCCAATAGACTAACTATGATGATGTCCTTTTGTCAAAAAACCCACCTTCAGCATCCTGCTGGTGTCTTTCTTCATCCGTCTGGTGCTGAAAAATCTCTCAGAGACACCATTGATGAGCTTGGGAAGTACCACGGAGACAAAAGAGACAAGAAGTTTCGGGTTTGGACAGATCAGGTTCTGGCAACAGCCACTACTCCTGGGACTTGGATTGTAAAACTTGATAAATGGGAACAAACTGGTAATTAAAAGCCTTAATATGCTGCAAAAACAATAAACATGAACCATTCTCTTTCTTTTTTGTTGATATTTGGATTATGGATATATATCACAGGGAGTGAAAACAAATGCTGCACAACAACTGTCAAATTCACCTTAAAGGTACGTGATGATTAAGAAGACATGCAAAATACAGTAGTATACAAATCTATAAGAGTAGATTAAGTTTCTTGAAAACTGAAAATGTATTGGAACATGCAGGAAAATGAAGGGTTTGTATGGGAAAATGTGCAGCAAACATGGTCGGAGGAATCAGAGTTGAAAGATGCTAGCAACTGGATCATCTGAATTTCTATCATCTTTTTGGATTTTTCCATACAACATCTTATTATTGGTTGAATAAAACTTATATTCAAAACTACCATCTTATACGTTATGGAGTCTTCTATTTATTTCTTAACGTTAGACCATGATTAACCATGAATCCCTTTTAGGGGTTCTTATTTATTTATTTTTTTTTTTAACTTTTTAAAAAAAAAATAGAAAAAAATAAAAACGAACCAATTGCGGGTCGCCACGTGTTAATGGGGCCCGCAAACAGTGCAAGCAACCAAAGAAAAGGGGTGCTTATTTTGGCATTTTAAGAGTTGGTGCTTAAGTTTGTGTGGGACCCACTTAATATTTTAATTTTTTTTTGTTAAGCACCCCTCCTAAGCAACTTGGTTGATCATGCTCTTACTTATCAGTAATCACAACGTCTGCCTTGTAATAGTTCAATTTTAACACCAGATTTTTTTAAAAAAAAACAAATACACATTTATCATTACAAAAAAACTTGTGCATAACGAAAAATCTTTACAAAGAATTTGGGTTGTCATAAATTGACGATGATGTTATGATTTACAATTTTTAACGAAGAATGTACGAGTGAAGCTAATATGGTAGGTGAAAACATGTTTGTGGTAGGCTATGCCTAACAAATTTCATCGTAAATAGCTGTTATGGCGATGTTAAATACTTGTAAATCATTTTCTTTGTCAATTAGTTATTAAATCTTTTCCTAGCAATGAAGAATATATATATATATATATATATATATATATATCATTCTCTAGAGAATGAAACACACAAAAAGAGTCCAAAAATGTGAAAAGGTAAAATAAAAAAGGAGAAATTGCTAAAAAGTGACTAAAAACTTGATTTCAAATGCAAAATTGTACGCCAAATTTAATCAAATGCAAAAATAACTCAAAAGACTATTGAAAATACAATAAACTCCTTATATGCAAACAAAAAAACCGTATTCAGTTTTACCATTATAACATTTTTGCGTGAGAAGATTTCTCTGTAAGTTTTCTTGTACACTTAATCTTAAAAATAATTTAAATTTTTGTAAAAAAATATTGAAATCATGTAACTATAAACCTTAATAAATGATGTAAATTTAAAAATACTAAAATTGAATTATTTTCAACATAAATGAGTGAATGTAGATTGAGTCATGATAGTCTTTGGTTTAGGTTATGGTAACATAAGTCGTAGTATTGTTTGTATTTTTAGTGCTAGATTTTTGAATCTTAATTTTTTTTTTAAAAAAAAATTGACCTATATGTTTTTACTTTTGTATATATTAATCACATTATAAGTTGATTTTAAGTTTAATGGATTTTTTTTCTATTTAGTTAGTTATTTGATTATAGAGTTCTATAAGACTTCGAGAAGACTTCGTAATGCAGTAGAAGACTTTCCGCCTAATGCGAAGTCTTCCGGAATTCTTCCACAAGTCTTCCAGAAGTCTTATAGAAGAGAAGTCTTCTAGAAGTCTTACAGAAGTCTTCTAGAAGTCTTACAGAAGTCTTCTAGAAGTCTTACAGAAGTCTTCTAGAAGTCTTTTCATGTATTAGATTATAGGATTTTGGAAGACTTCCAGAAGACTTCATAATGCACTAGAAGATTTCCTGAAAGAATTCCCGCCTAATGTAAAGTCTTCTAGAATCCTTCTCATGTATTAGATTATAGGGTTTTGGAAGACTTCCAGAAGACTTCATAATTTGGGAAGTCTTCTATATCGAAAATATTTAACCTAATTGGGATTTTTGTCTCCATATATAAAGAAAAATTACACATTCTCTTTCTTCCTCTCAAATGGCTGCAACAAAAAAATAATGTTTCTCACTCTAAAACTCTCCAACCTCTCTCTAATCTCTTTAGACTTGAAAACACCTAACTTTATATTCATTTCTCATTTTTCTCTTATGTATTCTCACTAATTTATCTTGTTTTTGCATATTTTTCATTACATGGTTCTCATCTTTCACTCCTTTAAAGGTAGATCTATAAATTTTGAATATGTATTTTTGGTGTGTTTTATATGTTAGATTCTAAAAAGTTGTGTTTGTTATAGTGTTCAATGGTTAAAGTTCTGGCATTTTATTTTTTGGTATGAAGGAGAAGAAGATAACACAACATTTTATGTAGGTGAAACCTTTGGAGGTATTAACAAGTTTAAAGGTTTGACCTTTTTGATTTCTCTTTAGTTTTTTTTATAGTGTATTTGGTTAAAAATCTGATCTTTTATTTTTGGTATGAAGGAGAAGAAGAGAATACTTAGAAAAACTTCATAAGACTTTGGAAGACTCCTGGAAGACTTCTAGGAGACTTTCGGAAGAGTCCTGGAAAACTTCCAGAAGTCTTCTACAAGTCTTCCAGAAGTCTCACATGAAGATGTCAATGATTATTTTGTAATTATTTTGTTTATAGTATGTTTAATGATTATTATATGTACTCTTTTAATTATGTATTTTTGGAAATTTGAGAAGATGTTAATGAAAATAATTAGTAAATATGTTGATGTCTACAATATTATTTTTCAAAAGTGCTTGACATTATTGAAACATCATAACAAAAAAAATAACATTTTAACCATACTATCAAAAACATCATACAAATTTAGTCAAATTTATAACAAACTAAGAGAAAAGACTTCTCAAGAAATCTTAGTCAATTTCACCAAAGATCAAACAATACATAAGTCTCACTAGAAAAAGTTAAGTCTTCTCTCAAAATACTTCTGGAGAAGTCTTCTCGGAAGCGGGAAATAAAAATTTTAAGCGGGAAACTTAAATTCTAAGTGAAAATTGCAATTTTAAATTTCACAAAAATTAAAAAGTATATCTTAAAATCTAAGAAGACACATTAAACTATATGACTTGATATTGTTTAAATTACTTGACACTTTTGAAATTTAGAAAATATATATTAAAGTTACTTAACAACTTTACAAAAATGAACGTAGAAGATTTCCTTGTAAGTCTTCTCATTTTATCTAGAAACATTAATAAACATGAATGTTTATCACCTCATAATTATCACTAATTAAGTTATGAATTTCTCTTAAGAGCCCCAATATTTACTAATACAGATGAATTAACAAGAAAAAAACAAAATTCATTTTACGTTTTGATAAAATTGAAGTTTAATAAAGATTGACGTAGAAGACTTCTAATTAAGAAGTCTTTCGTTTAGGTCATTTTTGCAATTGTAAATTTATGAAACAAGACTTCTTAAGAAGTCTAATCTAAAGAAGACATATTGAGAAGTCTTCCTTTGTAAATATTGGTTTACTTTTGATTTTGATTTTTTTCGAAAATCTTAGAGAAGACTTCTAAAGAAGTCTTCTATGATAAAAATGTTAATTTTGCAATTGACCAAAGTTTGTCAAAAATTTGACTTTTTATAGAAGACTTCTAGAGAAGTCTTCTTGCGTTCACATGAAGTCTTCTCATTGTCGCAAAAAGTCTTCATGGGTTACTTTTGCAATTGACTATATTTGACTTATCCAGATAATACTTCTTTAGAAGTCTTTTGTTAGCAGACTTCTAGGGAAGTCTTCTCTCTGAACCAAAAGTTTGACCAAAAACCAGGAATAAAATTTGAGAAGACTTCACGTAAATTATATATATTTTAGTATTAATTGTCAATTGCAAAAGTAACCTACGCAGACTTCTAGTGGCAATGAAAAGACTTCATTAAACAATAAAGAAGACTTCTTGGGAAGTCTTCTATAAAAAGTCAAATTTCTAATAAATTTTGGTCAATTGCAAAATTAATCTGTTTATCCGAGAAGACTTCACTAGAAGTCTTCTCGGTTCTCCCTGTTTTTTTGTTAATAAAGGAAAGGTAGAAGACTTCTAGGGCAGTCTTTTACAAAAAAAACACAGAAAAGTTCAATTGCAAAATTAACCTATGCATTGACTAGAAGACTTCTCGTAGGAGAAGACTTCTAGAGAAGTCTTCTTCACAAACAAATCTGAAAAAAAAAATCAATTTCATATCTTGAATTCGTGAGATGACTTGTTTAACTTCTCTAAATTCATAGAATTTCACCAAGAATGCTGACCAAAAATCACGAGTTTCAATGTCTATATGAACCTTACAAAGTTTAAAATCAAAATCTTGATTTTTTTGGATGAATTTTGAGAGAAAGTTAAAGAGATATGGTTTGTGTGAATAACAAATGAGAAAGGAAGAGAAAACAATCGATTTTTGTGCACTAAGAGCTTCAAATTGGTTGTTCATGGTGGTTGATGTGTTGATGACAATGACAATATTGTAAATATTTTATGAAGATGAGGATGATAGAGTAAAATACTCATTTAAAAAAAATGTAATGGAATTTTCATGAATAACTCGAAAATCTAAGGTGAATAAAGCAAATGAAAGTTCCAAAAAAATGATTAGTTAGTTTTGCATTTGAGTTCAATTTTTAAGTCACTTTTGCAAAACCTCCAATAAAAAAATTTCTAGCTATGATAATATTTACGAGTTACGAAGTTGGATGTATATGCACAAATATTTGACGAGTGAGGGACGAAAGAAATTTTCAATGGTTTGGAAATATTCATGTTCCAGGCTAGTAGTGCACCAATCATGCAGGAAACCGGTAAGATGTTATGTCCTTGTCAGAACCGTAAGAATAATATATTTTCAGTAGTGAAATTATATAGAACCATTTAGTAAATATAAGTTTTACACCACAATATTATATTCCGTTTCAACATGGAGAGTTATGGTGGGAATGAAACTAGTACTAGTAATAGTAATTTAAGGATGTTGCTAATAGTGAAGAACTAATTCATTTGTATGACGTAAATAATTACCATTAGGAGGAGAAAATGGTAAATCATGATAGGGTTCACGACATGATTATATAAACATTTTTTTAGAAACTACTGCAACAATATCTGAATTAGAGTTTTCAAAGTTGGAAATATTGAATAACCTAAATTCTATGCCAAAAGGTTTTATGAAATGTTAGATGTTGTGAATTAGCCCATCTACACTGATTGTAGAGACGGTCTCTCTAAATTGTATTTATGAAATTAGGATGATGAAACTGACCATAATTTTCCTGAGAATTTCATGGATGCATTGACTAAGTTGTTTAAAGAGTATTTGCAAGAAGACAACGTATCTGTTGAATCCTTTTTATGAAATTTAGAAATTGGTTTATAGTCTTTGGTTGCATTCGGAGATGATAGATGTTTGCATCGACAATTACATGAAATACTGGAAAAGATGAGAATGTTACATAGTGCTGGGAGTATGACGGAAGAGTCAAAATCATACGAGTGATGCATGAAGCATTTAAAAAGGAAAAAAACTAAAAACCTTGCAAAGGTGGAAGGTTCCATAATTGCTGGGAATTTTACGGAAGAAACATCTCACTTCACGTTGTACTACTTTGCACCAAAGTACTTACCTGGAAAAGAGATCAAAAAATATATGATGATGGTGGTGTTGCACCAACATATGCAGTTGATGGTGTTCTAGACATCTTCTCACAAATCGGGCGTTCGAGTGGGAAATTGAAAGAGCTTTGTTGGTCGAGTGCAGAAGACTCCCATAGTGCTTACACATTTACACATACATTCTACTCAACTGCGATGATACTTTGATGTGTTCATTTGAAAGGTAACTAAAAAAATATTTGTTGAAGTTTTAAACACATATATTGATATGAATAGTTATTTTTGAACGTAAAAGTGTGATTTTGGAACTTTTTTTGTTAATCAAGTTGAAGAAGAAATATTAGGAATATCCAAAGTTGAGCTGAACAAACGGAATGATCAACAATTTTAAGTGATTGAGGACTCTGATAGTATAAATTTTGTTAAAACTTCCGCCTTACATCTCGATCTAGTTTAATAATATGAATTTTAACGTTCTGGTTTTTGGTTAATTATGATGATCTATATTATCTCCCATGGTTTCAAAACTTGATTCAAGGTCCGGTTTCAAAGACCACCACATCACATATATATTTCACACCAGACTTTACTTTTCATGCTTACAAGTATGGGAGACATCGGAAAACAAGTAATTAGGAAATATATGTTAAAGGTGAAACTGATTTCTATGGGATCTTTCAAGAGTTTATTGAGGTGGAATTCTCTGGGTTAGCGAAGCTGAAATGCGTCCTCTTCAAATGTGAATGGCTCAACTCAGTCGTTAACAAAGGTGTTTGGTTTAACAAATTTGGAGTTGTTGACGTCAATTATAAACAAAGATACAACAAATTCGAGCATTTCATATAAGCTTCGCAAGTAGACTATGTTAGCTTCATTCCATACCCTCGGATAAAATATTAAAAATTTACTTGGTTATCTGCAATTAGAGTTACACTTTTTGGCCGAATAGTCTATGGAGAAGAACCACCTTTACAACAAAATCCGAGTATCAATGAAGTCAAGGTACATGAAAAACAAACTGATGTCATCTTTCTTATTGACCCGCATAATTGTGAATATGACGATATTGTTTAAGATATGAAGGATGAAAGAAATGAAGACAAGTTTAATGAAAGTGATGGTCAGTGTACTCATGATAACTTGAATGATGAATCCAATTGATATAATATGTTAAAATTATTTGTTTTCTTATATAAATGCGTTTCAGACTTAAAGCATGCTTGTTTGGATGATTATGGTACATGCTGTCAATATTTAAGAATTTGGGGTTTGGAAAATCATATTAACATGATTCAGGGTTTAGGAAATAATGCTAACATCGACTTAGGGGTTTGGGAAATAATGTTAAGAGACTTGAGTTTTAGGGATTCATACATAGTGCTCGTAATTTTGTCATAATATAGAATGTGGGTCCTGGTATATTTGTCGTTAATCCCATTTCTTTCTTAACGTCGTTGACATAAATGCAGAACCTGGTAGATTGATTGTAATTCATGTTCCTCATAACTTTGTTGTATTACAGAAACGTGGGTATTCGTCATAATCTATTTCTTCGTAACGTTGTCATAAATTGGAAGCGTCGGACTTTCTAGATTCATTGTAAAAAAAATATGGAACGTGGTATATCGTCGTAACATTACGACAACTTATAGAGGATAACTAATCCTCTATATATACATGAACCATTTTGCCACCCCCTCCTCGCCTCTTCCTCTCTACACTCTCACCAGAACACTTCCTGCCAAACAAAAAGGTTAGCTTTTTTTTTATAGATTTTAATGTAGTTTAGGTCGTTAGTTTAGGTAACGAAACTACTTTAGGATATGAAATTTATAGATTAGGTTGCGAAATTAGTAACTGCTATATATATTTTGTTGGTTGTGATTTTTTTCAAATAGAATTTTATTTATAGATGGTTCATAGGAATAAAAGAGAAAATGTCCACATTATAGTAATATGTCGGCATGGTACATGTTGGCACCTCAGCTCATCGAGGTTTTCTTTGGACCGGGAATTAGTCCCCGAATCTCAGTCATCTAAGAGAGATTCACGACTGCCTCATGCTGCTGCTCCAATTGATCCAATTTCACCATTGTTTGCTCCCCCCCCCCCTGCGGCCTAGATGTTGCACTTCCTACCCTGCAACCAAAGTTCATCAAGATTTATTGGTGCAACCAGATTCTCCTTACCCTCGATATACCGTAGACGACCTCGTCCAGCCGGGGTGAGAAGGTTTAGATGTGTTGGACCCCGATCAACCATCATGAACTTACTGATACGTACTTTTTAAATAATTTTTATAATTTGTTTTACAATATTTGTTTAACTTTTTATAGTTATTTCCAGGTTTGGACTCAGCCATCGCGTGTCATGGAGCGTTTCCGACACGATCACAGACTATTTCATTGAGCCGCATCCAAATTTAAGCCTGACACCGGAGCACATTAGGACCACATTGTTTAAATGTTTTATGATAAGTTTCCATTTTTAAATAGTTTTAGATATTTTTAAATAATTCTAACATTGTATTTAGTATTGTTTGTTTTCTGAAAAAAAAATGAAATTTGTCCCTACGAATCAACGAGAAGCTCAAGGCGGCGTTTTTTTCTAAGGTGAAGACACGCCTAACAAACACCGTCTCCGACTGGAAGGATCTTTGGGAGTACAAAGGCTATGACATGAACCCCATCTTCCTTACAAAGGAAGTATGGGATGGTCTCATCCACTACGGGAACCCCCTAGTCGGTCCGAGTTGCCACGCAGTGCCCACTTGTTGTATGGCAAGGAATGAGGATGGTCATTTACCTACCGGAAATAAATCCACATCGGTGTCCTTCTAGAGATTGTAAGTGATTTCGATAATTTTTTGCCATGTATTATATTTTAATTTTATCCTAACTTTCAATCTAATTTTAAGCAGAAAAGAAAAGAGCACTACCATCTCTTTCCGAACTTTTTAAGGCTACACACAAGAAACATGCCAGTGTTTACTTGAACCCTAGGTCAGAAAAGATCCACAAAGACATTGTTTCTCGAATTTAAGAGCGCCAAACTCATCTGACGCGGCAGTCTCAAGATGAGTTATCCATCCAGTTGTACACACACAAGAGGTGGACAAAATTTTCCAAGGAGGTAATAATATATTTTCATTATTTTCATTTTCACAAAGTGGATTATATTAGAACAACATAGTTTTACAATAACCCAGACGCGGGCACCTAAGCCGGTGGAACACAAAAATATCCCGAGAAACCACAACCCAAGCAAGGGAACCTAATATACGCGTCGTAAAAAACTAGCCATGAAATCAAAAACCAAACAAACAGAATTAAGTTAATTAGCAAAGGCAAGGAAACAAGACACCAAACTGATCCGGAACAGAATCATAACGTCTGAAAGTACAAACGCCAAGTAGATCAACCATTTTTAACTAAGAAGTTTGCGGACTAAGCAGACTCTACAACCATAAGGAAGAAGGAAACAAGTAAGAACTATTAACCCATTGGAAGTCTTTTCCTCATTGCTGCAATCAGGGCTTAGAAACCAAATCAGAATTCTAATCAGCGATAGGAAGAGAGGCTGATGTAAAGGAGCCTGCTCAAGTTGAAAGTCAAACTGGAAGCAGGATCGAGAGCCACTACATAGACTAACAAAGAAGAACACAAAGACAAACAGAATCTCACCCGGTGAAGATAAAGAAACGGAACGAGAGATGTGGAAAGATATGCAATGTCGTCAGCTAAAGCACCTGCACCGCCCCATGTGGCTACACGCTCTGTCAAAAGATCCTCGATCTCCAGTCTGGCGCCAAACACATTACTAATCCCACAAATCCGAACCAGCTTGAACCTCCTGAGACCGGAATTAACCACAGCTTCGCCACAACCTTTCACAACGAACTAGGTATTAGAGACTAAGTCTCCCACATTGGTAGTTGGAAGGAATCCTAAGAAATATATAAGATAAATTGATCAATTCACTTATCACAAATTGATTTTAGTGAAAGCTCATCTAGCTTAACATGGTATCAGAGCATGATCCAAATAGTGCAACCCGATCCACATCGATCTAGTCTAAAGTTGGCCCATCGATCCTTGCTCAAATAGTCTTCATCTCAAGGGGTCGTATTAGAGACTATGTATGGTTGGAAGGGATCCTAAGTAATATATAAGATATATAGGTCAATCCACTTATCACCAATTGGTATTTAGGTTGGAAGCTCATAGCTTAACACTAGATAACCTCAAAAATCTCAAGCACCACCACTTAATTTGCACTATACACACACATAATCTCCTGCTCCACCACAGAAAATTCACCCTCTCGCTGGACCTCCTGCCAATGACATGAAACTAGACCACTAGACAAACCAAAGCAAGTTCGGTGGTGAACCACCGTGAACCGTCACAAACCATCAAAAATTGAACCCACAGTTGTGGCCGAAGGATAACAAGATGGAAGAAGCTTTTCTCGACGCCACGCGCCTTCGTCGCGGTAGAAAGTCATATATCTGAACTGGAAAAATAGTTCTAATAGTAACTTTTGAATCTAACAGCCGAATCCACCTTAGCCAAGCACTCTGCCATCATCACTGCAACTCCAAGAAGCACTGACGCCTGAAGACCTTTGATTCACAGATCTCCAGATTTGAAAACCAACAAAACCAAAATCACAAGCATATTAAATGGAAAGTGGAAGGTGAAGAGAGGGCAAAGAGAAGAAGAGTAAAGGGTGAAAAGAGGAAGACCTCAACCGGACCAGAGCAAAGGCGAGCTAAGCTTTTGGTGTCTTCATGAGTCGCCTTCGGATTCAGTTTTTGAAAAAAATTTAACATTAATTTCTAACTATTACTTTATTATTTTTATTATTTAATAATTTCATATATTTAAATTAACATTTTTTCTATTTCCAAGCTTGTCCTTATAAAATGGACAGCCACTGGGAATAAATCCGTTAACGATGTCTCAAGGGTGGTATTATCTTATTCTAAGAGACATGATCAGGAGTCCTCTCCTTGTTGGCTGATTTGGATGTGACACAAGCTCGCTTGGAATCCGGTGAAGGTCTCCTCATGATGTTTGCCGTCGAAAACCCAGATTTTGCAACGGATATTGCAGATTATGCAGCGCAACCTCGAGATTCTAGATCCACCACCTTGTTCCAAAAAGGAGGAGGCAGATTTAGAGAAAAGAGTCGATGTTAGCATCTCAGAGCTCTTCGACAACCTTAACCGCTAGTTGTTTTGTATTTTAAATTCTATAACTATCTTTTGTATTATAAATTTAAATATCAATATTATAAATTTTATTTTATTTTATAATTTAAATATTTTAAATTTAGTAATTTTAAGAAAGAAAATTATGACAATCAAAATAACATTGGTAATAAAGTTAACAACGAATTTACAAAACCAACTTTGTTGATTTGTTGTAAATGGCGAATTAACATGTGCGTCTTTGTTGATTCTTTGCATACTAATACGAAGAATTAACAAGGATGGTCTCGTAAATTCGTCGTAAACTTTACGAAGAAGTATCAATAGTAACTTCAAAACTTAATGACTACTTAACAATGAATTATTATGAGCATTTTATGACAATGTATTACTTGTTAGGGTTACTACGAATTTACAACGAATTTGTGTACCTGTTATTTACAATGAAATATTTTTTGTCGTAATGCTAATGACATATTAGAAAGAAATGATATCTGCTATGACGAACCTGTAATGGTCGTTATTTCGTCATAACACACCATTTATGACGAAACTGCCATCGTAAACCGTATGTTTTCTGGTATAACTAATATACATTTATTAAAATTTATATTAAAAATGTTTATGACCCTTTCGTTTGTGTAGAGAGCCAAAAGGAGTACGAGGCAAGTATCAGTGGTTGATATATACTCATCGCTTATTAGGCAATTATACACCAAATTAGCTTTTGGCTTTCGAAGTGAGTGAAATGTTATCACCATTTATAAATTCATTTCTCTAATCAATCCAACTACTATGCATAAGTAAATTTACTCCTCTAAAAATAATTCTATTTAAATAAATTATTATCAAATATCACAACTTTAACTTCTCTCACATTTTTTTTTTTAAAAAGTAGTGAGTGGTATTGTATTGATCCTGGTAAGAGTCTAAGAAAAGGCAACTGCTACTTAAAACAACGTGTTAATTATGCGTAGAGCCTGATAACTTGCGTTCGAGCAATACTTAGGTTCACTCTCTATGGTGAACTTTTAAATTCACCACATCTTTTATAACCAATCAAATTGCCACATAGATTATTAAATAAAAATTATTTAAAAAAAAATTCACAAAAAACAAAATAGCTACAGAAAATAATGAACCCCAACTTTAACGTTAACATCACTAGGAAACCCCTAAATCTAAATCCTAAACCCTAAATCTAAACCTTAAACCCAAACCCTAAACCCTAAATCCAAATCCTATACCCAAAATTCTAAACCCTAAACTCTAACTCCTAAACCCAAACCCAAACCTTAAACCCTATAAATCCTAAACCCAAACCTTAAACCCTATAAATCCTAAACCCAAATCCTAAACCCAAAACTCTAAACCCTAAAACTTAACTCCTAAACCCAAACCTCAAATCTTAAATCCTAGGGTTTAAGTTTAGGGTCTAAGGTTTAGAGTCTAAGGCTTAGGGTCTAAAGTTTGGTTTTAGGTTTAGGGTTTATGGTTTGGGGTTTAGAGTGTAGGGTTTGAATTTATATTTAGGGTTTAGGGTTTAGAAATTTAATTTAGGATTAGAGTTTAGTTAGCGACAATGTTAAAATTGACGTTATTTCTTTTTTGTTATTTTATATTTTTAAAATAAAAATTAATATTTTTTATTTAATAATCTATATGGCAGTTTGATTGGTTATAAGAAATGTGGTGAATTTAAAGGTTCACCTTAGGGGGTGAACCTAAGTATTTTTCCTTGCGTTCAGGGCACACAGTTTAAGGAATTATATTTTTTATTTAATTTTTATGTGTGGTAATAATATTTGTAACATTTTAGTATTATTAATAAAATGCATTAATAAATATATTGAGTAAATGCATTGTTAAATACTAATAATCTGAATAACAACTTTCGTACTAACAAAATAATTATATTAAAATTATGATTTAATATAATTAATTGCATTTGATAACAATGATGTACAATGAACTTCATAAAACTACTTTTATTAATTACTAATGGAATTGAATTAGTTATAAAGTTTTATTGTTACTTATATTGTGTATATATATAAATCAGATAAAACATAAAAATATACGTTGTCAAGATTTTGTTTAGTTAGTTTTAAAATATTAGACCGGAACTGTTTGTGCTAAGATTATATGCAAAAATAAATGTAATAAATTTGATTATTTGCCATACTATATTGTAACCACTTCAAAAAGGAAACATCCTGCAAGTATCAGTCCCAAGTGATGCAAAAAATGTTCATAATATAGTAGGCAACACATTCCTTATTCTATTACAGCAAAAACTCTATAAATTAATATTTAATAAATAAATAAATATTGTAATTTAGTAATTTTTTTGGTTTCAAATTCGAAAAGTTCAAAACATGAAACAATCGATAAAAATAAGATCATATATTTTTGAAAAACTCTATGTACTTTTTCAGAGGAATCAATAGAGATTCTTTGGATACTTTTAGGCACGCAGGAGCGGAATGCCAAATATGGTTTGATGCTAATGTCAAAATAGCAGAAGCATCTGAGGGACGATTGAATCCAACACCTACCCAGACTGTAAGACATCATGCTACATATATGGTTGATGAATCTTGAGGACATGGGTTAATCTTTAGTGATTGTGGATGAGTTAGGAAAACAGCCACTATAAATATGCAACTATGGGAGCGAAAAATCAAAAGAGAAGAGTATCATTAATACATGTTGAACTCTATGTAAATATATAATTCCAATAAAATTATAAATAATATATATATATATATATATATATGTATATTATATAAGTACAAACCAAACATTATATTATTTTTTATATTTATAACGAAATTATCTTAATACTTTCTAAACATTTGATATATTTTGATGAGATTAATGAAAAATATATCTAAAACCATATATAAAATCTATGAAACATAATTTATATACACCAAAAAATATATTAGAACCAATATAGATTTCAAATTTCAAAAAAAATACAAAATTAAATTATATACACTAAAATAAAATATTTTATTATTTTAATAAAACAAATATGTTAAAATATAACAATATAAATAATTAAATTAACAACTATTTAAATTAATAGAATATCATGTTCCCGTAATTATCAATTTATAGAGTTTTTACTGTATATATTAACTGAAATTTCACTTAAATAATGTTTTCTTAATTTTCGATCATTGATGAAGTATAAAGAATTTTTATAATTTGATTGGCCAATGATGTTTAATTAATTTATTTTATTTAGATCTGAAAATAAAGGTAATTCTATAATCCAATAATATCTTTGACCAAATAATCTATATAATATTACAAATAAATATTTATGATAACTAATTGTCAAAATTATAGTAATAATAATAATGTTTGATCAAATCTTTTTATATTTATAAACTACATAAATAAAATAATGAACGAAAATCTTTTTATAGAAATCGATATAATGATTTTATATTCTTATATAAAGAATTATATTCATATATAAAGTATTATAATAAATACTAATTTCTTATAAAGTCCATATAATGCCTTAAAAATCATTTATAAAAATATTAAAACAATTTATAAAATTATTTATCTTGGCTTATTGAAAATTTAATTATTATTAGAGGTTGTAAGTCATTAATAAAATTTAAAATTATTTTAAAATATAAAATTATTTGTAAATATTTATCAATCTATTTATAGTTTCATAAATATTTATAAGAATTTATAAATCTTATAAATGGTATTACACATCTACTACATATTAAAATAAATGTCATTTAAGTGACTATTTCTTAAGAATCCTTCATAGTTGATGTTTAAAATTAATTCTCCTGATTTGATTAATAAGTAGTGTTTTATTTTTTTTATTTAACTAAAATATAAAAATAAAAACTAACCAAATATAAGAAAAAATATTTGAAATTTTCAGAAAATCTTAAATATAGATAATATGATAAATTTATAATTATTAAACAAAATATTTTGTAGATTATATTATACAAACATAGAATATACATAGAAAGAACTATAGAACAAAACTTAAATATATTTATATCAATACTATTACAATAAAATATATATTCAGCTGATTAATTGACTTAAACCTCGACACTTTTCACCCATATATGGAAAATGATCAGAGATGATTGCATGTGCATTCAGATACTTGCAAGGTAAGAGTCAATGTGTCATTTGATAGATATTCCCAAGGTAAAGCATGCACTTTTATTTTATGCAAAAAATGAAGTTAGTAGAGGGGTGAGTCAGACTAGTATTCACTAAGTTGGCTGTAAAATGGATTTGATTGCTATAATAGGATAATGTATATAAAATTTCTCTACGATTGACACTTGTTTGATGTGGTTGCAACTAGAGGTGTCAAATGGGCGGGCCGTCCATGGGCTAACCCAGTCCAATTTATTTTGGGCGGGTTATGGACGCGCCCATTTAATATATGGTCAAACTCGACAAAAGACCAAATGGTCAATGGTCCAATTGGGTAAAAACCAAATGGACAATGAGTGTCCATGGGCTTTCTAAAAATATACAGTTGAAAAAAAACCATAGTCTATAAATTTAGTGAAAAACACATTTTCAATGGAAAATCAATATTTTACGAGATTTACGGAAAATGTGATTTTCAGATTTTGGCGGAAAAACTTAATTTTCAATGGAAAATCAATATTTTACGAGATTTACGGAAAATGTGATTTTCCGATTTTGGCGGAAAAACTTAATTTCTCGTGTTTTTGCGGGAAAAAACAATTTCTCAGTTTTGCGTAAAAACTTAATTTCTCAGTTTTGGCGGGAAAACGTGATTTCTCGGTTTTGGCGGGAAAACGTGATTTTTTGGTTTTGGCCAGAAAAATAATTTCTCGGTTTTGGTGCAAAAACTTAATTTCTCGTTTTTGGCGGGAAAATGTGATTTCTCGATTTTGGCGGGAAAACTTGATTTCTTGATTGTGGCGGGAAAACGTGATTTCTCGGGTTTGGCGGGAAAACTTAATTTCTTGGTTTTGGCGGAAAGAAAGATTTCTCAGTTTGGCGGGAAAACATGATTTCTTGATTTTTGCAGGAAACGTGATTTCTCGGGTTTAGTGGGAAAACTTAATTTCTTGGTTTTGGCGGAAAGAGCGATTTCTCAGTTTGGCGGGAAAACGTGA
Source organism: Moricandia moricandioides (assembly GCA_905132885.1). Classification (NCBI taxonomy): domain Eukaryota; kingdom Viridiplantae; phylum Streptophyta; class Magnoliopsida; order Brassicales; family Brassicaceae; genus Moricandia; species Moricandia moricandioides. The sequence goes on from CAJHQQ010002023.1 coordinate 40,261, forward strand.
TTTCTCGGTTTTGGCGGAAAAACGTGATTTCTCGGTTTTGGCGGGAACACGTGATTTCTCCGTTTTGGTGGGAACACGTGATTTCTCAGTTTTGACGGGAAAACGTGATTTCTCGGTTTTGGCAGGAAAACTTAATTTCTCAGTTTTGGCGGGAAAATGTGATTTCTCGGTTTTGGCGGGAAAACGTGATTTCTCGGTTTTGGCGAGAAAACGTGATTTCTTGGTTTTGGCGGGAAAATATGATTTCTCGTTTTTGGCGGGAAAACTTAATTTCTCGGTTTTGGCGGGAAAACGTGATTTCTCGGTTTTGGCGGAAAAACGTGATTTCTCGGTTTTGGCAAGAAAATGTGATTTCTCGGTTTTGACAGGAAAAATTAATTTCTCAGTTTTGGCGGGAAAATGTGATTTCTCGGTTTTGGCGGGAAAACGTGATTTCTCGGTTTTGGCGGGAAAACGTGATTTCTCGGTTTTGGCGGAAAAACGTGATTTCTCGGTTTTGGCGGGAAAATGTGATTTCTCGGTTTTGGCGGGAAAACTTAATTTCTCAGTTTTGGCGGAAAAATGTGATTTCTCGGTTTTGGCTGGAAAACGTGATTTATCGGTTTTGGCGGGAAAACATTATTTCTTGGTTTTGGCGGAAAAACGTGATTTCTCCGTTTTGGCGGGAAAACTTAATTTCTCGGTTTTGGCGGAAAGAGTGATTTTTTAGTTTTGGCGGGAAAACGTGATTTCTCGGTTTTGGCAGAAAAACGTGATTTCTCGGTTTTGGCAAAAAAACGTGATTTCTCGGTTTTGACGAGAAAATGTGATTTCTCAGTTTTGCGTAAAAACTTAATTATTCAGTTTTGGCGGAACAACGTGATTTCTTGGATTTGGCGGGAAAACTTAATTTCTCGGTTTTGGCGGGAAAATGTAATTTCCTGGTTTTAAAGACAAAATTGTAATTTTTTTAATAATTAAAAATAATTATAAATACTATTGGGTGTCCATGGGCATGCCCATATGGACATGGTCTTTATTGGTTATAGACACTTTTTGGACCATAGTCCAATATGTACCGTCCATTACTGCCCAAAAACTGAAATGGTCTAATTGGTTATGCCTATTTGGGCTCTGGACAGACCAATTGACACCTCTAGCTGCAACATAGTTATGTGATAATGGTAAGCTAGAGATTTTGTGAGTCTATGTGTTTTCAAACATCTTCCACATGTTTACCCTTGTTTTGCTTGAGGACAACCAAAATGTTAAGTCTGGGGAGTTGATGGATCTTAATATTTATCTGTTTTAGACCATACTATTGGCCATATTTGGAGTTTGTTATGTGTATCTAGGAAATGTTTTAGAATTTTTTCATGTCCAAGTGCATTTTAGAGCATTATAGCTGGTCAAAATCAGCAAAGTATGAGTCGAGACAAAGCAGATCGTTGATCGACGACGCACTCTTGTCGTAGATCGACGGTCAACACGCAAAAGCTCAATTCATAGAGTACCCGACTTGAAGCCTAAGTCATGGAAATTACAAGATTGTCCCTAGACGATTTTTACCTAGTTTATCATAATTTTTCCAGTGTTTATGCAAAGGGAGCTTTTGGAGAGTTTTATACAAACATAGTAGTTTTTGGGGAGAAGATCAAGACTTCTTTCAAGCTTTGTATTGGAACCCCATTTTTCTATCCGTATTATTATATGCATTATTTTATGTTTATGATTATGTTCTGCTTAGGTGTGTCTGAGTAGATCTCTTGTTAGATTTAGGGTTTATTAATGGTTTTGACAGATTAGAAAAACAATAGAATTACTAGGGTGATTATTAGATTTATCATAAGGATTGTACTCATTGATTGTGTTCTAGATTAGCTACCTAGAACCATGATATCAGGATAATTGATACTGCGAGAGTATGATTGTTACCTGAATTAATCCTATTGAGCTTAAGTTGCTAGGGATAATCGATAGAATAGTCTAGTAATTCTAGGTGAACTTATCGAATTTGATTCTTTAATGTTTACTAAAAAAGCCATCGATTGATGTCGTTTGCATACTATCTGTCGACGTTCATTCTGAATTCGCACACGAAAGTTTGCAGACTCTAAGCTTAGCCATTGATAGATATAAATTATATATTTACTTATTGAATTCGTGTTTAATGATTGAAAACCACTGGCTTCTATCCAATATAATTCACAACTTGAAAATCGTAGATCTAGTTACTTCCTTTAATTGTTTACAAACCAACTCATTCCTGATTTACTGTTTCTTAAAATCATATTAATTGTATAGCATAAATAAGTTGATTATGAAATCTATTTTATGCCCTTTCTCTGTGTGAATTTAATCCTTAAATACTACAATTAAACTTTTTATTTGAGAGAGTAATTAGTAGTTTTAGAGTAATTTGAGCACGTATCAGTAACAAAAAAAATAACTCTAGTAGGAACTAAATTTTGTTTATTTTGGGAGTAAAGCTTGTAACATGTGGGAGTAAATTTTGTTTATTTTGGGAGTAAAGCTTGTAACAAAGGTCGTACTTTGCTTCAAGTCTCATTGTTTCCAGAGAAGATATGTAAATATATGTCCCGCATCAGAAAGGAAGCTATGTTCCTGCTTCTTGTTAAAACTTAAACAGACAAAACGAACATTTTAGATATGATCTAGATTTTAGTGGGCTGGTCAAGTTATTTTGAAACTGAAATATTAACATTGCGAATAAAATCTCAAACAAAGAAAATGGAAGGAATTGATTGGTCCAAAGTTTCAGAAACATTATTATTCAACAGTAACATAGTCTTTTCAAGTAACTGAAACAAGAGCGCTTTTTACAGAGACTTAGGTCGAAGGTACCACGAACTCAACAACAATGGTCTCATCGACATAATCACCAACCTTCTCCTTCACCAACTCCTCGTGAGCCTCAGTTCCTCCCATACCCTTCATATACGCAACCGAAGCAATCGAGAAACCCTTGGCACCAACCGGAGAGAAGCTTTCTCCCAATCCCACTGTGATCTGATCAGCTCCTGGAGACTTCTCCTTCATCACTTCCATGATCTCCGTCTTGGCCTCGTCCGAGAGGTTCTCTTTCACCTTGAGTAACGTGATCTTCCCAACGGATCCTGGAGGTGGTGTTAGGCTTCCGGGGACTTGATCGGTGATGTAATCAAAGGCCATGACGTCTTCCCAGATAGCCATCCATTCCTCAACAGCGCGAAGGTGATGGGGATGTTCAACGTACGCGTTGAGATCTTCCTTGGTTCTGTACCGGCTATGAAGGACGTGAGTGAAGCTGAGGGGGGATATGAGACGGTGGATAGGACCGGCCGAGAGGTAAAGCGCCTGGTCTATGGTGCCGAGGTTCTTGAGGTCGTTTACCATGGCCTCGATCTTGTCGGAGTCGACATCTTCTTTGACCTTGAAAAGGACGATGTGCTCTACGATTTGGGACATGGCAGCGTTCTGAGGAGAAAGTGAGACGGGGATGAAAAACATTAGGGGTATGATATATATATATATATATATATATATATTATTCCAAAGGAATAAACAGTTCTATAATCAAGATATCCCAAAACTAAAATAGGGAATAAATATAATAAAGAATGAAATAAATCCTAAAAAAATTTCTGTCTAAATCTACATCCGATAAAAAACAGTTTTGAGATTCTTCGATCAAGAGATGAACGATGGTTTTTCTGAATTTTGCAATCACTGTTTCAATCATGTCTCTGCAGCTATGTGAAATGCATGCTGTAGAGGTTCTACAACTTCCTCTCAATAAGAGATGTATGATCTGGAGTTTTTTCCTCGAAGGTGTTTCTTTGGTCCGTCATTCAAAAGTCCCTTCTTTTAGGAGAAAATCTACAAACCATAGGCATATTGTCAGACACGAGTTGTCCCTGATGTAAGGAACCAGAAACCTAGATGCATATTTTCTTTCAGTGCCCTTTTGTAAGAAATGTCTGGATAACCTTACTTCGTGGAATATATGCATGTATCTACAGGTTGCCATATGAAAATGTCCTCTAAGCCTTTACTACTTGGCATGATGGTTTAAATTTGTGCTGCTAAATCAGGTGTCCAAATAAGATCAGTGGTCTGCAGATCCAACACTCTGAGGTCTAACACATTTTCTGTACAGGGGCTTATTGGCTTGACATTCTCATTCAGAGAAATCCAAAAATCTTGCTACACCTTTGTTGTAAGTCCATTTCCGATCACCTTACCCAAGTAGGCTTTTAAGAGTACCAGTCCATGAAGAAAACTTCGCCATCCATGGGAACAGAAAACAGCTACTGAGACTTCGAGAGAGCTTTTACTATAATAATATTTACCTCTTATGACCCGAGATAGAAGGCAGTTTGGAACTGTTAGGATTTTCCATGCAAGACATTGTGTACATAGATATGGGTGTTCGGACTGCTTTTAACATTGCTAATTTTCCTGCTTTGGACAGGAACCTTGTTGACCAGTTCTACGCTCTCTGTCGTATTCTATCCACCACTGAAGTGAAGAGATCCTTCTTCATTCTTCCAAAATGTTCAAGTAAGCCTAAGTACTTCCTTGTTGATGTTGAGAATTGCTTTTGCTGCTTCTGGGACATCGGCCAATTTCTACGTCAACATAAGCTAACAGTTCCAATCAATACATAAACGTGTTACATGTGCAAAAACATACATCAACTAGTAAGAAATTTAATTTTCATACATGAACTTTTAAAATTTGGTTTTAACATACATTGACTTAATTTTCGTTAGTCAAACGTTAAATTGTTGTTGACATGTAACATGAAATCCGCCAATTCATACATCAAAATGGGCCAATGGTCTCGATCAATATGCGAAACCATACATCAACTAATATAAATTTTAAATTTAATATATTAACTTTCAAAATTTGGTTTTAACATGCATTGACTTAATTTCCATTAATCTAACATTACTAAATATAAATTCTTTGTCTCCTATTGATTAACTAAGGTTTTTTATTATATTATATGGTAATTAAACCGTATTACATGGTAAATGACTGAGGAAAATAAATCATTTGGGCTAAATAATTTTGTTTTCATGTAACTCATTAGTTAATTTTTTTTCTTTAACTTGTTTATTCTTTGACTTTTTCGACAAAAAACTAGCACATAGAAGACAACATGGTACAAAATCAAACAGAGAGAAACGGAAAATGTCTAGCTTGTCCATTCTCGTTTCTCTCTTTTCAATTTTGTCATTGTTATCTTTTTTGCCGTACGTTTTTTTTTTGCCAAAAAGTCAAAAAGAAAAAATTAAAGAGAAAAGCAAACTAATGAATTACACGATAACGAAATCGTTTGGCCTAAATGATTTATTTTCTCAGTTAATTACCACGTGATATTGTTTAATTACCATATAATACAATAAAAACCTTCTTTTATCAATCTGTGACATATATTTTATATTCGGTAATATTTGACTAGTGAAAATTAGATCAATGTATATTAAAACCAGATTTTGGAAGTTCATGCATTGAATATAAATTTTGTATTAGTTGATGTATGTTTTTGCACAGGTGACGTGTTTATGTATTGATTGTGATCGTTGGTCATTGTTGATGTAGGAATTGACTGATTTCATGTTGCATGTTAACGAAAATTTAACGTTTGACTAACAGAAATTATGTCAATGTATGTTAAAACCAAATTTTGAAAGTTCATGTATGCAAGTTTAATTTTGTACTAGTTGATGTATGTTTTCGTACATGTAACTTGTTTATGTACTGAGCGGGACCGTTGCCCCTGTTGACTTAGGAATCGACCGATTTCCCGAGAAACAAAATTATGCGTTTTTGGCATGTGAATTCGAGGAGGAGGACTGTCTCTGACAACTCTTTTGTACCTAAACAATGTCTTGTTTCTTCGGTATGGATGAGTAAGGGGAAGAAATCGACGATGACAATCAAACCAACATGTCTTCCTACCATGCTTCAGTTGAAAAGCATCTCTCATTTCAAGACAATATGGACAAGATAACCTTCAATGTGTTGTCCATCCAGAAAGCATCCCGTAAGCAGGAAAGTCACTTATTGTCCATAGCAGAACTGCTCTCATCGTAAAATTGTTTTTCAAGGAACAATCATACGTCCTCACTCCTGCTGACCATAAGTCCTTCAGCTCTTGTATCAACGGTTGAAGAAAAACATTTAGCGACCATTTTGGATGCTTTGGACCAGGGACTAATATGCTCAAGAATAGAAATTCTTGTTCCATGCACATCTCCGGTGGGAGGTTCTACGGTGAAGAATGACTGGCCACAAAGAATATTGTCTCTCAGACATTCCAAATGGACTAAATCCATCTGTGCATAACCCAAGATAGACATTCCGAATATTTCTAGCGAAATCTGGGTGTACCGTGTTGAAATGTTTTCACGCTCTTGCATATGACGGATGAGCTATCTCGCCATCCCTTTGGACATGTTCAACATGCCATCTCATCGCTCCAGCAGTCCTCTCGGATTGATATAACCTTTTCAACCTATCTGTAATTGGTAGGTACCACATCCTTTGGTACGGTACCCTATTCCTCCCACGTCCTTGTGGTTTGAATCGTGGTTTATTGCAGAAACGACACTCTTCTTTCTTCTCATCATCCCTCCAGTAGATCATGCAATTATCGATGTAAACATCTATCATCTCTGAAGGCAAACCAAGACTATAAACCAATTTCTGAATCTCATAATATGATTCAGCAGACACATTGTCTTCTGGCAAATACTCTTTAAACAATTCGGCCCATGCATCCATGCAATTCTCAGGTAAATTATGATCTGTTTTAATATTCATCATCCTAGCTGCTAGAGACAATTTAGAGAGACATTCTCTACAACCAGGGTAGATTGGTTGATTTGCAGCAGCTAACATCTCATAAAACCTTTTCGCATCTAAGTTTGGTTCTTCAACATTTTCACTTTCAGCAGCTATTGTTGTAGTGGTTTCAGGTAAAAATGCATCAATAATCATGTCATGAACCCTATCATGATCTACCATATGTTCTTCCTCATGGTAACTATATTTATTATGCAAATGATATGGTTCTTGCCTATTACCAGTATTCTGAAAGTTACTATTATTACTACTAGCTTCATTTCCACCATAACTTTCTCCATATTGAAACCAAATATAGTAATGTGGTGTAAAGCCTCTGTTTAACAAATGCTTCCATACAATTTCACTACGAGCAAATTTTGAATTCTTGCACATTCGACAAAGACAGAACATCTTACCACTTTCTTGCGTGATTGGCGTACAACCTGCCTGGTACATGAATGTCTCTAGCCCCCTGAGAAATACATCGGTCACTCTACCGTCAACATCCTTGTGCGTATACATCCAACTCCGTAACTCGTAAATATTTTTACCATCCGACATTTTTTTGATTCTTTTCTTTTTTTCGTTTGTGTGATATGTTATGAAGAGAATGAACATATATATAGGAAATTTTCAAATTTGGTAGGTGAAGATATAACAACGAATTTACAAGGAAAACATTAACTAGGCTATTACAAGTACCCTACAATGATTTTATAACAAATTTACTTCTCTAAAGCACAGTATAAACATGTTTTCACCAACCATATATTTCGTCGTAATGTCCTTGTAGTATTACAAGGACATTAGGACGAATATATTGTTCGTCGTAATGTCTTTGTGATGTACACCTTTACGACGAAGTATTTTTCTCGTAAAATTTCGTTGTTAAATCCTTGTTTTCTTGTAGTGATTCTATTGTGCAACAAGATCAATTTATTTGTTTTTTTTTTTTTAACAAGATCAAATCTTAGATTGGCTTCCCTTCTACAAAATCCATGATAGTCTAAAACAATACATATTGCCCATAGTAAAAGGCTAACTTATTCTTTGTTTTTGTTCTTTGGTCTTTTTAGTTTTTCTGAAAAAAAATTAACAAAAAAAATAATTTATATCGGTAACGAACGTATCTTAGAGCAGAGAAACTTGGTGAGTTTCTCAGGAATAAAGATGATCGTATTTAGCTTAACTATTATTTCATTATCATGGACCTTCAGATAAGTGACATTCGTTACTTAGTCTCTCACAAGTCAGCACAAGGTTCTCTCTTCTACATGTCTTTTATTTCTTATTTTTTCTATTTATTCATTAGTTTATTTTGAGAGACTCTTTTAAAGACTCCCGTTAAAGGTGTATCCAATATTTGTGTTGTTTGTGGGGGAGATTTATTTGACATAAACGTACGATAAGCGTTATTTTGATTAGATAGTTTATCTTAGCAAGTATTTATATTTTATTTACTTTTAACAACTTTTAGTTAAAATACAATTAATAATAGAAAGACAGTATTAATAATTGAAAGACAAAAAGAGAAAACCAAAACAAACTGATAGACTCAAATCAAACCCTCATTCCAACGTGATTTGTAACTTTACCTAATTGGGTTTTTGTTTGTACGTGTCTGATAACATGACACGCGCGAGACCTTCTTCCATGAGGATATATACAAATGGTTTACATGTACAGCTTATATGCCTTAATCAGCCCTCCCTTGAAACTTGATCCCTAGGACCCTAACCTGGAAACGGGCTAATGCGGTGGTGTGTCCTTTGTAACGATCTTTACTAAAAATATCGGCTCTCTCAACATTTCATAGAGAAATACTTAGGATAATTTTGTTTTTCCATTTTTGTCATAAAAAATAATTTTAAAGGAGAAATATAATTGAAATAGATTTTAGTAGATAAATAAATATATTTATATTTTTTGGATTAACTAATCTAAATTTAGGGTTTAGAGTTACCAGATAAAGTTTGGAGGTGATATTTAAAATTTTAAAAACAAATATTAAAATTTTTAAAATAAAAAATAAAAAAATCTATTTCGATTATTGCTAAAACTGTTTTTATGACAAAAACTTAAAAATGGATATTTGAGATATTTTTAGAGTTCAAATGTCAATGTGTTTCATTATATATGTTTTTTTTTGCATGCATAACTCCTTAGATCAAAAATGGTTGAATTCAAGACTAAAGATGGTATTGGACTTCGTCTAAAGATGAAGATTTAGAAAGAGCGATCACAACTTGCCATTTTGAACATGTGCCACTAATTTTGAGTAGACAAAACTAAAATAAAAGTGGTATATATGCACAAGGTAAAACACAACAAAGTATCATGCAACCCGGAAAGCATACTACCAGACCGAGCCCATAAACCTGATATTGGATATTAATTTAGAGAGTCGGATCATATATGCAACTCTTTTAAACGTGATCAAACCATTCAGTCTTTGCTACTTTCCACCAGTCGACAATATAAAATTAAAACTTGTGCACATACTTCATACACTGACTTAACAAATTTGATGTCTTTTCCCCCTGTGATAAATGAAAGTGAAATTTGCTGAACATAGAAAAAGGTGTGAGAAGAAAATTTAAGTGAATTTCTGCATATGTAAGAATTACAATTGTTTATATGAACAATTGTAATTATTTGTGATTGCAACTATTAGTGATAAAATATTGAAATTTTTGGTGATAAACCGTTTCAATTGTTGATGATTAAAGCTTTTGGTGATGAATTTGGCTAATCATTATAATTGTTGGTATATATAAAATTTTGGCTAACCATTACAATCGTTACTATTCCATAAAAGGAATTGTTAACATTGACAAATCATAAACATATGAAGAAAAATCAGAAATCACAAACTAAAGAAAGAAAGATAGCATCAAAGATTTTTGAAAAATACGTATAAACACTAAAGTTTTATTTGATATTTTGTATTTTAACCTAGAACTAGATTTTGACCCGTGCAGTTGCGTGAAAAAAATTTCACTAAAAGAAAACAATTAATTAGCGAGGGCCGTTTTCGTGGTTATTTCCTCGTAAAAGAGTTTTACGAGGAAATAACCACGAAACGATAAACGTCGTGCCACGTTCGTCGTAACACCTATTCCCTAGCTAAATCCTCGTAACTTTACGAGGAAAGGTTTCCTCGAAAACTCGGGCCTACATTTTCTCGAAAAGTCATGCAGTATATCCACATAAAATACACGCTAACATTTCCTCATAATGACACGTAAAACTTTCCTCGTAACACACTCGCTAATACTTCCTTGTTAAATACACGTAAATCATTCCTCGTAAGCCACTCGTTAAAATTCGTCGTAACGTAACATTTTCCTCGTAAAGCACGTTAAATTTTGTAGTTAATTCCACGTAGAGTTAGCGACTAATTAACTTTGAAACCTATTTTATCATGCATTGATAATTTAATTAATTATAAAAAAATATAAAAAAATATTTTTTTTTGAAATAAAATTAAAATAATAGAAGAGAACGAAAATATTTTATAAATATTTAAGTTTTATACAGTTTATAATACAACAAAAGGAAATAAAAGAGCTAGAGGTTATGGGATTCGTCGTTCCTTCTGTCCATCTCGTTATGGGGGTCTTGCTCTGGAATGCCCAATTGTCTCCGTCTCGCTGCTAACATCAGCTCCAATTGCGGATTTTCAGCCACTAGAACGTCCAGGAAACTCTCGAGTGAACCCATTTGAGCTTGCGTCGTGCTCAATTAGAACACGTCGCGTTCAACTCCCATCGACGGACTGCTAGGTCAGCTCGGTTTGGCGCTCTTCAACCCGAGCAACAACGTCGTTGTAGATTTTCTCGGATCTAGGATCTAAAAATTGCCCAACCTTGTTCTTCTGGGTCTTCTCGTAAAGTTCCTTAAGAGATGGTAGAACTCCCGTCTCTTTAGCCTAAAAATATTTTTAAAATAATTAATCAATTAGAATAGATATAATAAAGAATTTAATTAATTTAAATATTTTCCGTCTGTAGACGGACACCGTCGTGTGGTGTTTGACCTGAAGAGTGAAGCATCGGCATGTTGCCATGCTTGTCTCTCGTTAGACGGGAAGAGGAACAGCTGTTGGAGACTCTGATCGACGATGGCAAGTTCCAATAACGTATGAGGCCATCCCACAACTCCGTTGTGAGCTCAGCGGGCTTCCCGTGCTCATAGCCGTCGACCAAATAATCGTCCTTCCAGTTAGACACCGTGTCCAACAATCGCTCTTTTACCTTTTTGACAAAAGCTTCCTTCACGTCCTCGTTTACTCCTATGAACCAACGTCATTTTTGCTGTAAACCAAATTAAAAAATATTAACATTAGTCTAAAAATAGTTTAAAAATCATAATAATTAAAAAATTAAATTAATAGTCATTTACCGTGAACATTTTGAACCACGTCTTTCGGACGTGGTTCAACTTCGTTTTCCAGTTCGGATGTGCGTCGGGAAAATAACCTTTGATCACCTCGGTTACGGTTCGAGCGACAAGACTATCGGCCCCCAACCTGAATTGAACAATAACAAATTAAAATTATTAAATACTTGAATGTTGTTATAAATAAAAAATATTTGTAAACATGAAACGTACCAGAAAGTGTCTTCCGGTCAGTCGGGTCTAGGACTGGTAAACCTTCAGTGTACGTAGCATAAGGATCTGTCAGCAGCACGAGCAAGTCAGGAAGAACTTCGACCGCAGCAGGAGGAGGAGGAGGAGGAGACTACGAGACTCTCTGAGAAGATAGAGTCTCGGGGACAGTATCCAGAACCGAACAACCGGGAGCTGAAGATGATGCGCCTATATGAGTACCAGGCACGGTAAACATGTCTCTTTAATGAGTCACTTTCTTAAGTTTATTAGCTCTAACCATCTACAAAAAAAATTAATTCAAAATATTAATAAAATATATAAATATATTACTAACCACCTAAAAACATAAATATATTACTAACCACCTAAAAAAATGCAAAGTTACGACCTAATAAGCTAAATTCCCTAAACTAACCACCTAAAATATCTAGAGAGGAAGTAGAGAGGAATACCTTAAGAGGAGATAGAGAAGATCTTGCTACGAATGAGAGAACTGTGGTGGCTCGAGTTTATATAGGGAATTACATTTCCTCGTAAAAACCACGTAAGTTTACGAGGAAATAACCATGACCGTGTTTATTTTCTCGTAAAGCCCACGTAAATTTACGAGGAAATACCGAGGCCCGTATTTCTGTTCTTGTAAAAACCAGGTATGTTTACGAGAAAAATAACCAGGCCCGTGTTTTACTTAACAAAGAATTAACCAGGCCCCCTTTTTCGGCCCACGGGGATTTTACGAGGAAATTTTACGAGGAATTAACCAGTCTCACATGTGTAGTCCATCCAGACAACATCCCATATGCAGGAAAGTCACTTATCGTCTCCAAAAGCATCGCTCGCATCGTAAAATTAGTTTTCGTTGAACAATCATACGTCCTCACCCCTGTTGACCACAAATCTTTCAACTCTTTTATCAGTGGTTGTATAAAAACATCGAGAGATCTTTTAAGATGCTTCGGACCAGGTATTAATATAGTCATGAATAGAAACTCTCGTCGCATGCACATCTCTGGTGGCATGTTGTATGGCGTAAGAAAGACTGGCCACAATGAATATTGTCTGCCTGACATTCCAAATGGACTAAATCCATCTGTGCATAATCCAGGATACACATTCCGGCTATTGCTAACGAAATCTGGATGTACATTGTTAAAATGTTTCCAAGCTCTTTCATCTGATGGATGAGTCATCTCACCCTCCGTATGAGTATGCTCGGCATGCCATCTCATCCCTCCCGCACTCTCCTCAGATTGGTACAATCTTTTCAATCTGTCTGTAAATGGTAGGTACCACATCCTTTGGTACGGTCCCCTATTACGCCCTCGTCCTTGTGGTTTGAATCGTGGCTTCTTGCAGAATTGACATTCTTCTAAATTCTTATCATCTCCCCAGTAAATCATGCAATTTTTGATGCAAACGTCTATCATCTCCGAAGGCAACCCAAGACTATAAACCAATTTCTAAATCTCATAACAAGAATTAGCAGACACATTGTCTTCCGGCAAATACTCTTTAAACAAGTTTGCCCAAGCATCTATGAAATTTTCAGGTAGATTGTGATCGGTTTTAATATTCATCAATCTATCAGGCCAACGACAATTGAGAGAGACCTTCTCTACAACAACTGTAAATTGGTTGATTCGCAGCATCTAACATTTCATAAAACCTTTTTGCATCTATGTAATTTCCTCGTAAAAGACACGTAAGTTTACGAGGTCCCATTTTCCTTGTTAAATTTCGTAATTAAAAAATTATTTTCTTGTAGTGCTTCCATTATAATTATTAGGTACGTGGGTTCGGTTTCTTCGGTTACTTTGGGTCGGTTAGTTTGGAATTAGGTTAGTTTCAGTCGATCAAAATCTCAACAAAGGAGAACCGAAAAAGTTCGCTTTGATTTTCGCATAATTCGAAAAGTCACTTATCGTCCCAGAAGCATCGCTCGCATCGTAAAATTAGTTTTCGTTGAACAATCATACGTCCTCACCCCTGTTAACCACAAATCTTTCAACTCTTTTATCAGTGGTTGTAGAAAAACATCGAGAGATCTTTTTGGATGCTTCGGACCAAGTATTAATATAGTCATGAATATAAACTCTCGTCGCATGCACATCTCTGGTGGCATGTTGTATGGCGTAAGAAAGACTGGCCACAATGAATATTGTCTGCCTGACATTCCAAATGGACTAAATCCATCTGTGCATAATCCAAGATACATATTCCGGCTATTGCTAGAGAAATCTGGATGTACATTGTTAAAATGTTTCCAAGCTCTTGCATCTGATGGATGAGTCATCTCACCCTCCGTCTGAGTATGCTCGGCATGCCATCTCATCCCTCTCGCAGTCTCCTCAGATTGGTACAATCTTTTCAATCTGTCTGTAAATGGTAGGTACCACATCCTTTGGTACGGTCCCCTATTACGCCCTCGTCCTTGTGGTTTGAATCGTGGCTTCTTGCAGAATTGACATTCTTCTAAATTCTTATCATCTCCCCAGTAAATCATGCAATTTTTGATGCAAACGTCTATCATCTCCGAAGGCAACCCAAGACTATAAACCAATTTCTAAATCTCATAATAAGAATTAGCAGACACATTGTCTTCCGGAAAATACTCTTTAAACAAGTTTGCCCAAGCATCTATGAAATTTTCAGGTAGATTGTGATCGGTTTTAATATTCATCAATCTATCAGGCAACGACAATTGAGAGAGACCTTCTCTACAACAACTGTAAATTGGTTGATTCGCAGCATCTAACATTTCATAAAACCTTTTTGCATCTATGTAATTTCCTCGTAAAAGACACGTAAGTTTACGAGGTCCCATTTTCCTCATTAAATTCCGTAATTAAAAAATTATTTTCTTGTAGTGCTTACATTATAATTTTTAGGTACGTGGGTTAGGTTTCTTCGGTTACTTTGGGTCGATTAGTTTGGAATTAGGTTAGTTTGGGTCGATCAAAATCTCAACAAGGAGAACCGAAATTACTGAAATTTTTGGTTTTGTGGTTTGTTCGGTTAAATTTTCAATATAAATTAATAAAATTCAAATATTTCCGTATGTATTTTGGCTGGTTTGGTTTGGAATTTCGTTTAAGATTGTTACTGTTTGGAGTTTTGCTTGTTTTTTTTAGAAAACCGAACTAACCAATTACCGAACCCGAAAACTGAATATAATTTTGTTGTTACCAAATTGACCCAGAAATAACCGAACCTTTTTGAGTCGGTTAGGTTTGGCAAGTTATGTTCGGTCCCCAGCCCTACTAATTATAAATTTATAAGCTAATGTGTTCATTATTTTGACCTTTACACAATTGAGGCCCATCAAAAAATTGCAGTAGCCAGATCATCAAATTTATCTCTCAGAGCATTAAAGTTAGCATGCGCAGTAGACAAACCGTTTCTGAAGATGAACTGTTTGAAGCGCCTATTTCTTCATATGCTTGGGAGCTCATTTTCTCACAAATGCACGACTCATAATTATTTATCCAATTCCAAGACTAACACTACAGATTCCGATTCACCAATCTTTTGCAAAAGAATGAGGTTTTGTCAGTAATACTTTGCATATTTGCATGTAAACTCTTTCTATAAGAAACGTTTCATGTAGAATTTGAAAGCTCAATGGTTTGAGCATCTGCTCCATTGTATTACACAAGTAATGACATGTGTCACACATGGCGGAGTTATTGAGCGGAAGCATGCATTTGTTCATGTGTGTCAAGCACCAGGTGATGTGAGTTACACATGGTGAATATACTAAGAGGGAACTGATAATCGAAGATAGAGACCCAAGAATCTAGGAGGATTTTCCAGGCGGTATACAAAGAGATTTGGAGAGATTCATGCTTATCACAAGATATACGAAGTTCAGTATATATAGGGGATTAAGCATTTTGACTAATGATGGTTTTTGGGAAGATTATCATCGAGTTTAAGAGGTGTTCTGAACTGTGATTATTGTAAGGGCAATTGCTGGAACATCTCTGTCACAGTGCTTTGGGTAGATTAAGAATTGTTCCATCTCAAGTCGTTTTTGACGTTGAGTAACTCGGATTAAACATATCTAGAAAGATTGTTTAAGTAATTCTTAATATACAAGTTATTTTTTTGGTATTGTCTGTGTTCTTTCCATCATTGGTATCCGTTAGAGTTTTCATTTGGTATCAGAGCGGGTAACCTTTGTAGACGAATAGTCTACTTACATGTTGTGATTTTGCGACAATCATGGAAACCATGAAAGAACTGGTATCTCTGCAAAAACCAGTCATGCTGGACGAAGGCAATTTCGGACATTGGAAGGCGAGAATGCGTCATATCGTAAGAGGCATAGATGAGGATGCTTGGACTGCCGTAGAGAAAGGATGGACGGCTCCAACTATGGGTATGGAAGACAAGTCTATAGTATAAAAGCCAAAGGAAATGTGGACTGACTCTGATAAAGCTGCCTTAAAGTTTAACTCCAAAGCTCTCACCACCGTATTTTCCACTGTTGATCTCGACCAGTTCAAAATTATACAAGAGTGTTAATCTGCCAAAGATGATTGGGATACTCTTTTTAGTCACTTTGAAGGTGATACGAGTGTGAGACGAACAAGAATCGATCATCTTGCTTCAAGATTTGAAAGTTTGTGCATGGAGGATGATGAATCAATTGGAAGTTTCATATCGTAGATAAGTTCAATTGCCAACAAAGGCTCAGTTCTTGGAAAGAAGTATAATGAGACGAAGGTAGTTAAGAAAGTGTTGCGATGCTTGCCTCCACGATTTGAAGCATACAAGTATATGTAAATCCCAAGACTAAGACTACCCCTTATCAGATCTTCAAGGGAAAGACTCTGAATCTCAGTTATTGTCATATATTTGGGTGTTTGTGCTACATTCTTAACGAAAAAGATCACCATGGAAAGTTTGATGCTAAGAGTGATGTGGGTATGTTTCTTGGTTACTCCAAAAATAGTAGTGCCTTTCGAGTGTACAACTCGAGAACCAAGATGATTGATGACAAACTGAATGTAGTGTTTGATGGTCGAGTTGGGTTTTACCAGGAAGGTGCCACACAAAGAGATATATGTGTTACACAGCAAATTTCACATGAGGACTGTGCTTCTCACGATCCTACAGAGAAAGTTAAGTTGGTTGAATATGAAGAACAACCACAACCCGAGCCCATTAAAGTTCACAAAAATCACTCATTGGATGATGTGATTGAAGGAGTATTTGATGGAAGGTTAACTCGCAAGAAACAGATTGACTTCAAGGAGATGGTTAAGCTTGCATGTTTTGTCTCAGAAATGGCCAAACATGAGTGTTTCATTTCTCAGATTGAACCACGAAACATTCAAGAAGCACTTAATGATGAGTTTTGGACAGCCTTAATGCAAAAAGAAATGGAACAGTTTGTGCGACTCCAAGTTTGGGATCTGGTTCCAAGACCTGATGGTGTAAACGTGGTAGGGACGAAGTGGATATACAAGAACAAGACTGACGAGCATGGTAACGTAACCAAGAACAAGACTGACGAGCATGGTAACGTAACCAAGAACAAATCAAGACTTGTTGGTCAGGGTTACTCACAAATTGAGGGTGTTGATTTTGATGAGACATTTTCTCATGTGGCTCGTCTTGAATCAATATGACTCCTTTTCGGTATAACATGCAAACTTCGGATCAAACTATGCCAGATGGACGTCAAGAGCGCCTTTCTTAATGGGTTACTTCAAGAAGATGTATATGTAGCACAACCAAAAGGATTTGAGGATCCATACTTTCCAGATCATGTTTACCAACTTAAGAGAGCTCTCTATAGACTAAAACAAGCTCCAAGAGCATGGTATGAGAGATTAATACATTTTCTGATCTCGGCTGATTTCAATAGAGGAGGCGTTGATAAAACCTTATTTACACAACACGTAAACGGGAACCTGCTGGTAGTTCAATTCTATGTTGATGACATCATATTTGGGAGCACTTCAAAGCCCTTATTTGACGAGTTTGTCAAAACAATGACAAAGGAATTTGAGATGAGTATGGTTGATGATCTGAATTACTTTCTTGGCTTACAAATCAGAAAAATGAAAGATGGAATCTTCATCACACAAAACACTTATGCCAAGAACCTTGTGAAACGTTTTGGCATGCAAACTAGTAAGACTGCAAGAACTCCAATGAGCACAACCTCTAATCTCACGTGATGAAGAAGGACAAAAAGTTGATGAGAAATTCTATAGAGCCATGATCGGTAGCCTGCTCTATCTCACTACAAGTCTTCAGGATCTATGCCTCAGTGTTGGGGATCTGCGTTCGTTACCAAGCCTCACCAAAAGAGTCACACATGAAAGTTGTGAAACGTGTGATCAAATATGTGAAAGGTACACTGGATTTTGGTCTTCACTACACGTTTGAGACTAATGCAAATCTTACAGGTTACTGCGATGCAGATTGGGTCGGTTGTGTAGATGATCGAAGGAGTACTTCTGGTGGTTGTTTCTTTCTCGGGAACAACTTGGTGTCATGGCAGAATAAGAAGCAAAACTGTGTATCTCTGTCTATAGCCAAAGATGAGTAAATTGCCTTGGGGAGCTGTTGCACACAAGTCCTTTGAATGAGACAAATGCTTGTGGATTACAATATCAGTTATAACCCTTTATTAGTCCATTGCGATAATATGAGTGAAATAAACTTGTCTAAGAACCCTGTCCAACACTCTCGTACAAAGCATGTTGATCTGAGACACCACTTTGTGAGGGGGTTTGTTGAGTTAAAACTTGTTGTCATTAAACATGTCTCATCTGAAAATCAACTTGCTGATATTTTAACTAAGCCCTTAGATTTCAACTACTTTTTGGGTCTCCGGAAATCCTTGGGAATCGTTGATCTTCAATCATGAGTTTAAAATGTCTAGAAGGAAAGGTGAGTCTAGGTAGAACAATCACATATCGAGTCACTGTTTGTCTTCAATTAAAAAAAGCATTGATTCAACAATTTTCTTAGTGTAGAGTCTCAGACTGAACCTTGGTTTTCACAGTCACACAATCCTATTAAGAAAGACACTCATCTTGGGTCAGGATGCAATCACATTTTCGATCTGAGTCTTGATCATTGTCTGGATTGGATGAAGAAACACAAACCTTGTAAGTGTAACACACAATCCGATGGGTGTAACACATGAAATTTCTTTAAGCTAGAAGGCCGAGTGTGATAAAAACTCGTCCTAGATAAGGGTGTCAACCCACTTTAAATGTGGTGTCGATCACTGTTTTGATTGGGAAGAAAAAATCTGGTTTCTGATGTCAAAAAAAGGAGAAAATTTCTAGTATTGTAAACACTCGTACTGGATCAGGGTGTCACTCCACTTTGAATTTGGTGTCGATCACTATTTTGATTGGGCAGAAACATTCTTTGGGTTTGAGATGAACAATGCATTAGATGTAGATGGTACAAAAGATTCGCTGATGTAGTAGAAGTGAACATCAAAAGTGACTTATAAGTGTTTCAGAAAAATTGTGACTGTGTTAAACCTATGGGACAGTGTGTGACTCTCCTATGGTATACTGATCTGTGACAGCTACTCGGCTGAGAAATAGCTACAAATTAGAGTTGATTCACATATTTCAACAAATGGTCCTTCTGTGACTGGGATGTGGGGTACGTATACTCAAGTTCTGTTCCTTTCCTTCTAAGATGTATTTAGACAACTGAATTTTGAATAATTTAATCTCTAATGTATCTTGGTTCTGATTCAGATAAGACTTGTTGACAAAAATTACTCACCAACTTGTCACAAATGTGTTTTTGCTTGGAGTGTTGGTATATGGGTTCTTGATATATATATTTTTGGATGGGCCTCTTAAATATTGGTTAACTCATGATAGGTTTGGGCATGTTTCGTTTCATGTGTTATTAATGATCATGTTGCAAGGAAAAATTTAGGGCATTTGTTCTTGGTCTCTCTCTTGCGGCGACATGCATCAACCAACAAGATCACAAAAAATCAGTTCGTCATCTCCTCAAGATCACTTCTCAGACTCTCCGGATCAGGATTCTCGCAGTGCTAAGAAAAGATATCGCTTTGAGACTGGTGGATCAAGTCGAGCAAACCCCACTGTTGATGAACAATCAAATGATTATGCCCACACCTTTAAACCGAAAGGACCAAGATACGAAGCTCATCATAAGAGGTTTTTCGAGTCTTTGCAATCACAACCGGAGATGTATCAACCCCCATCTGCACCTTACAGCTCTAAATTCTTCATTGAAGCGGCGGGAAATCGGCCGATTCTTACGTCAACAGGGGCCAACGGTCCCGATCAATACATAAACAAGTTACATGTACGAAAACATACATCAACTAGTACAAAATTTAACTTCCATACATGAACTTTCAAAATTTGGTTTAAATATACATTGACTTAATTTCCGTTAGTCAAACGTTAAATTGTCGTTAACATGTAACATGAAATCAGTCAATTCCTACATCAACAATGACCAACGATCACGATCAATACATAAACACGTCACCTGTGCAAAAACATAGATCAACTAATAGAAAATTTACATTCAATACATGAACTTTCGAAATCTGGTTTTAATATACATGGATCTAATTTTCACTAGTCAAATATTACCGAATATAAAATATATGTCACAAATTGATTAAATAATGTTTTTATTGTATTATATGGTAATTAAACAATATTACGTGGTAATTAGCTGAGAAAATAAATCATTTAGGCCAAACGATTTCATTCTCCTGTAATTCATTAGTTTGCTTTTCTTTTTAGTTTTTTCTTTTTGACTTTTTGGCAAAAAAACGTACCACAAAGAAGACAACAAATGACAAAATTGAACAGAGAGAAACGAGAATGGACAAGATAGGCATTTTTTGTTTCTCTTTGTTTGATTTTGTACTCTGTTGTCTTTTATGCGTTAGTTTTTTGTCAAAAAATTTGAAGAATAAAAAATTTAAAGAAAAAAGTTAACTAATGAGTTACACAAAAACAAAATCATTTGGCCCAAATGATTTATTTTTCTCAGTCATTTACCATGTAATACAGTTTAATTACCATATAATATAATAAAAAACTTTAGTTAATCAGTAGGTGACAAAAATTTATATTCAGTAATGTTAGATTAGTGGAAATTAATTCAATGCATGTTAAAACCATATTTTGAAAGTTAATGTATTAAATTTAAATTTTATATTAGTTGATGTAGGTTTCACACATGTGAAATGTTTATGTATTGATCGGGACCATTGGCCCATCTTGATGTATGAATTGGCTGATTTCATGTTACATGTCAACAATGTTTGACTAATACAAATTAAGTCAATGTATGTTAAACCAAATTTTGAAAGTTCATGTATGAAAATTAAATTTCTTACTAGTTGATGTATGTTTTTGCACATGTAACATGTTTATGTACTAATCGGAACCGTTAGCTCCTGTTGACGTAGGAATTAGCCGATTTCCCCCTGCTTGCCTGCTTCTTAAGTTGTCATGTGAGAAGCACATGTTCTGGCTGGATCTTGCTTCAGGTGAAGGAAAAGACAGCAGCTGATTCTGAAAGTGGGGAAGCAGTTCTCCAGCTGTCTCCACTGCCCCTTCTTTGGTCCCTCAGCTGGACACTCATCTAAAGACAATCAGAAGTAGCTCTCACATATTTTTAACCTCTTCTTCTTCATTCTGGTCGTGCATAAACCTGAGAGAAACAAAGAAAATTCAGAGAGAGAGAGAAGAGAGAAAATCATACAGAAAAATTAAGAGAAAAATCAAGAGAATTTTGGGTGTTGTTATTCTTCAACCAGTCCGTGTTGTTGTGGATGTGAGGAAGAAGAAAAGTGAGCAGTTCAGATTAAATCGACAACCTTTCTCTGTTCTGAACCGAGTTCCATTTTTGTTTTGATGATGGTCAGATCGTGAGTTCAGCTTGAAAGGAGTGTTGAGCCGAGATCATCAAGCCCTTTAGTTGGTTGGTAAGCTTCAGTTTCTTGCTTCAGTTATGTTCTGATCAGAACCAGATGTTGATTAGTTAAGCTTGTGTCCTGGATCAGTTGTCTAAACCTTTTTATGGCTCAGTTTTATTTAGTTTTCGATTAAATCAATCTCATGGAATTGTTAACGAAACTGAGATAAGATGATTGGATTTAATCTGAACTGAACTGATCTTGGTTTGATCTTAAATTAATTGGGCTGAGCTATCCCTGAACTGAACTGATAAAGCTTGACATGAACTGAACTAGTCTGATCTAAGTTGTTTTACGAAACCAAACTGTTGGATTGATGATCTTGTAAACCGAACTTCTCTGTTTCAGGTCAATGGTCGAGAGAAGCTTGAAGAATAAAGCTGGTTCATCAAGAAGAGCCATATTATGTCTTGGTAAGAAGTTGATCATGGACTTATCATTTTCCTATAACCATTAGTGAAATTATATAAGTTGATGAACTGAGCTGAGTTGAATTTTGCTTGTACGGGACTAATTAACCTTTGTTCCAACCATTTTGTTTTAAATTCAGATGGTCGAGGTCAGTAGTTGGATCAACCGGATCCTTCCTCGTGGATGTTCTGAATCAGAAGTGAAGGGGAGTGTGATTAGCTTGAGCTCGAGTCTAGTCTTCCTTAGCTAATCTCATGGATTCAAAGGTGAGTCTAGATAGATGACTGATGAGTTATGAATGAGGGTTGCTTGAGTAAAATAAATGATTATGAGTGATCAATAAGTAAGTCTCTTGAACTATATTAAACTCCGAAGTGTTTACATATTATAAACACTTAAGAAATATTATGAATTATTATTTGAGGTTTATCCCTAGCCTTATTACTTGTTCTCAAGTAGTAATATATAAGTATATTATTAAGTATATGAGTATGAATCATGTGAAGTCTTATCATATTCACTCTCCCTAAAGTCTCCTGCATTACCGTGACTTGGTTCTGCGAATGGAACAAGGTGATGAAGACACGATGATGAGGTAGCACCCTGGAGGCCATGTACTGCATGACAATGCAGTCTCCAATGTTCATAAGGACGTTCGAGGATGATGGTAATGCTAACTCACTAGGATCGGTTAGCCTTTGTGGTTTATCGGGTCTAGTATATATATAGTGTATTGATATATGAGTGAATGGCGGGTGACATGAAGGTGATGTTTAAGATATGATTCACATCGATGGAATGATAGGCCTTATATATATATAACAATAATTAAGGAATATATTTTCTCTGCATTCAAATGGTGTCGATTGCTCGGGATACTATTAATATGTGTTGAGGGTGCGGGATTAGACTCACTGAGTAAACTAGTTACTCATGACTCATTTGTGATGCAGGTAACTAGTAGGCGGGAGACCTTTACTTTAGGACGGGATGGAACAGCATTAGACAGCGGTAGCTTTACTATCCTTGCAAAAATAGTTTTGATATTCTTAAGTGTAAAGTTTGTTTATCAAAAAGCTCGAGGTTAATCTATAACATTTTGTAAGATGATTTTGAAAGAATATTATATAATGTATTAATGAATGTTTCTTTAAGTACGAGTTCCATATGATATTAGTCATTGTCCGGACGAACTAACTATTGGGTATTACTTAGTCGGGTTGAAAAGCCTCGGGTTGTACCTAATAGGATATGTGTACTTAGGCGATTGGCCTAAAGTACCTGGATCTGTTCCGGGAACTTCGGGTTAATCATTTATGTACACATTGTGGCTTCTCATTTTGGTTTAAGTTACTAGTGATTGGTTGTGCATGTTCTTGTTTGATTGTTGCACGACCGGTCGAGTTAACTTGTACTTAGACCAGATCGGGGGTGTCACAGGAGCCATCCACATGCGAGATCCAGTTAGTACTTCGGAGAATAAGGCTTGTTCGAGCTCTGGTGGTAGCTCGATTATGAAGTCGGCCAACACTTGTGATTTTGCAGCGGTTTGGTTCCTATAGATGATGTCATGATGACTGAGCTCGTTTGCCCACTTAAATAGACGACCAGACCGATTAGTGTTCTGTATCACTGTGCGCAGCGGCTGGTTGGTGAGTATTTCAATTGAATGAGACTGTAAGTACAGCCTGAGTTTTCTTGCGGAAGTGATGACAGCGAGGTCCATCTTTTCAAGGGTGGGATACCGCATCTCAAGATCGGTCATACACCAACTCATATAAAATATTGGCCGTTGTTCGCCGCGATCGTCTCTGACGAAGACACTACTAACTACGGTAGAAGAGACAGGATTGTAGAGTGAGAGATGTTGTCTTTTTCCGGTTTGCATAGTACCAGTGGTGAGGTGAGGTATCACTTAAGCTGGATGAATGCGTCCTCGAATTTCTCTTCCTAGACAAAATTTTTGTTCCCACGTAGGAGGTCGTAGAAGGGAAGGCATTTTTCCGTCGATCGAGATATAAATAAATTAAGCGCCGCAATCCTACCGGTTAATCGTTGAAATTCCTTGCTATTTTTTGGGCTGGAAAGATCAAGTATCGCGAAAATCTGTTTGGGGTTGGCCTCGAACTTTCTCTACCGGTTACCGTAGTTGTTCAGCGTTTTGAAACAGCCCCACAAGTATTCGAGGTGGTCTTCCATGCTAAGTGATTTCACCATCACATCATCGATGTAAACTTCCATCGAGGTTCCCAGCTTATCGGTGAACATTCGGTTTACGAGTCGTTGGTAGGTTGCACCTGCGTTTTTAGGCCGAAGGGAATAACCTAGTAATAATATGTCCCCAATCAGAGATAAAATTTGTCTTCTCCCCATCATCGGGGTGCATCATGATCTGTTTGTACCCCGAGAAAGCATCCATGAAAGTATGGAGCTCGTTTCCGGCTGTCAACTGGACTAACCTGTCAATTTGAGGGAGTGCATAGCTATTCTCCAGACAAGCTTTGTTGAGGTTGGTGAAGTCAACGCAGACACGGCACTTCCCGTTCTTTTTCTTGACCACCACTGGGTTTGCCAACCATTTTGGGTAGAAAACCTCGGTGATCGAGCCGGCTTCAAGTAGTCGCTCGACTTCCCCGTTCACTACTTTTGACCTTTTTGGACCGAGCTTCCGTCGTTTCTGCCTGATTGGCTTAAAGGTGGGGTCCACATGTAGTTCGTGCGTGATGACAGCTGGATCGTAACTGCACATATCTGATGTCGTCCAGGAAAACGTCGATGTGTTTTGTTTGAGGAAGGCGATGATCTTTCCTTGTAATTCGTCGCGCAGATACACGCCGACCCTGATGACTTGACTCGGATCAGCGTTGTCGATGGACACCTCCAGAATTTCATCTTTCTATGGTTAAGACTTGTTGACATGGTTCCATTTATTGGTTGGTTTGGAGATTGAGTTGACGTGAGACGTCGACTGTTGTAACTTAACAGTGGCAATAAAGAGATCTCGTGCGGCTTTCTGATCTTCTCGCAGCGTTTGTATTTGTTCGTCTGAACCGGGGAACTTAACGCACTGATGATAGGTTTATGAGACCGCCTTCATCGAGTGTATTCACGGGGTTCCGAGGATAACATTGTACAGAGCCTTTGTTCTTATGACGGAGAACTTGATTTTGCGGGTAAATCTGCATGCGTACACATGAAGACGGATTGTTCCTAGCATTAAATCGGAAGAACCATTGAGTCCAGTCAGATATCGGGAAGAAGGCTTCATATCGTGCAGTTCGATTCCCATTTTGTTAAGGGTGTCGCGGAAGATGAGATCGACCGAGCTGTTGGTGTCAATCAGCACCCTAGTAACGTCGCATCTTCCAATTCCGAGTTCCACGAGGAGAGGATCGGTATGCGGCATGTGAACGCCAACAGTGCCGCCGGCCGAGAACGTGATCTACGGATCGTTCTCGGGCCAGATAGGCCATTTTTTCGAAGTTTCTGCTCGACGATGATAATCTTTAATCGATCGTACTGAGTCCACACAAGGGTGGAACCACCCATGATTACATTGAGTTGTAACTGACGCAGATCTTGTTTAGCTTGTATCTGAGTCCGCAAATAGCTGGATAGGCTAGCAGAGTTTTGCGTCTTGGGGGGCTTTGATTTCTCGAGTAATCTCTGTAGGTCGGATTTTTTACGTCGGTTAAGGCTGATTTGCAAATCGTCTGTGTTAGCGTTAAGCTTGTCACGAAGATCAACGACATGAGGATTTACTCGTTTTTTAGAAGGGTGGGGAGATGCGATCGCCAGCTACTTGGTTTTAGATAGGTTAAGAGTCGCCCGAAGTTCGGTCTCATCATTGTGGCAGCTTTCGGAAGTGGTGGATTGCGCTTCAGTCAGAGGCGTAGATCTTCGATTTGATAGGGGGTCGCCGATTGTCGCACTAGTCGTGTTTGCAGGTTGATGGGTTGAGATAACAGGTCGTCATCTGATGAATCTTTGGTTTTAGCCAAAATTACTTCGAAGCGCATGCGGTTTCCCGGTTGCTCTTCATCGGCTGAGGTATCGCCTTTTTTCTCGTTCTGGTGTTGCAATTGCTTCTCCCTTATCACGAGTTTTACCTTGCAAAGCTCTTCCGGGGGGCCTTTGGATCCTTTTCTCCTTGTTTTTACTTCAGATTTTTTTGTTATTTGGTCTTTGTTTGGGAGGTTCCATCTTTGGGTTGCCGCCGTTAAAGGACGCGAGCAATGCCTCGTGAAGTTTCTTGCACTACTTTGTGTCGTGGCCTTTGATCTTATGTTTCTCGCAGTACTTGGACAGGTCGACTGAGCTTGAACAAATGGGGGAGGTCTGGAATTTGTGCTCGGGGTCTCTCTCCCAATGGTTCAATCCTTTCTCCCGGACGACGACCGTAGAAGCGGGTAGATTGTGTTTGTCGACGACATAGACGAAACCATTTTTTCGGTCTCCTCTCTAGGTGGGAATATGCTGGCGTGCCTCATGTCGCATGCCGGCGGTTTTTTTTTTTGGAGCCTGCTTTGACGCATTTTGCTTGTTGAGGATCGCTCGGGTGTCCTTCTCCATACGGATGAATTTATTGGACCGGACGATAGTGTCTTGAAGAGAAGATGTCGAATGTCGATATAGATCGCCACGGCATCGTCTGCGATATTATCAGGGATGTTAACGGTTGAGACGACAGCTTTGAACTTCTCTATAAAATCACGTAGACTCTGATTGGAAGATTGGGAAATGTGCCACAAGTCGGAGGTGGTTGCTCCTTGCCGTGTGAACATTATGTAATGTTTTAAGAAGGCCGCTGATAGGTCATGAAATCTGTTGACGGAGTTCTTTGGGAGGCGTGAAAACCAGGTTAATGCCGGTCTGGTTAACTTTCGAGGAACAGCTGGAAAAAACCAGCCTCTTTTTCATTTTCGGAAAAGTTTGCCCTTCCTATCACTATACTAAAAGCCGTCATATGGTCATTAGGGTCTGACCGCCAGAGTAAGAGGAAAGACGGAACTTTTCCGTGGAGCGAAGTTGTACATCGCTTATGTGGTGGGAAAATGGTGTTCTGGAAGTCGCGGCAAGGACCCGGTCGATCTGTGGAGTGGAACTCGTATCGTGATGAATCTTCGAGATTATCTCCGAGAGAGAAAGAGTTTAAGTGCCGCGATTTCTTGGATAGTTGCTGGATCTGACCCTCCTTAGTTTTGAGCTTCGCTAGTGAGTAAGGGGTCCAAGGCGTCGATAGTTGTTCCTCGATTCATGTCGTCTGGTTCATGTGAAATAGCTGGCGACGTATCATCGGAGGATTACTGGTCGCGCCGGCGGGGAGGCTGAGAGCGGCTACTAGGGCAGCCAGTTGCACATAGGTCACTTTTTGGATCTCTTTCTGTTGTGCGAGACGCGCCATAACGGTGTCCATGAACTTTGTTGTGGCCTGTGGCGCAGCTTCCGGAGTAGGCTATGGGTCCTTCCCGGAAGTGGAGCTGGTGTGAGTCATCAGGATCATTTATGCTTTGTGGTTAGCCCCATGGTGAGCGCCAACTGTGTGAACCGAGTTTGGTCGGGCTCTTTTAAGAAAGAAAAAAAATTTCGGTAGATCTATTACAAAGGCGTTTATTAGATCGGGAATGCGTTTGTCGATATCAAAAGAAGAAATACACATTTAGGAAAATAGCCAATGCTTGAAGAGCTCGCCGGGAAAGTACAAAACAGCATAATATAAAAGAGAAGTAAAAACCCTAATTCTAGCCGTCCAGTCTGTGTTCTTTTTCCTTTCTCCTTCTCCTCATTATACAGTCGGTTGGATATCATAGGTCGGTTCGTCTTAGTGGGCCTTTAATCGTCGGGCCAAATGGATAGGCCAATAAAAAACTTCTCCAAGCCGAGCATCCTTGGTCGTTTCAATAAGTTGACAAAGAGTGATTCTCGTCGGCTAAAAGTAGTCTATTGCTAAACCGAGTGAGTTTAGCCGCGAGTCGAACCTAATGACTCGAAACTGATGGGCCAGACTAGCTATTTCACAGGTTTAGTAGGGGATGTAGTCAACCTCCTACAAGGAGGTACACAACAGCTTTGTCGAACAGAGATGTGACAAAAAAAAGTTGCGACACAATCGAACACTTTGACCATTACCTGCTCAACAGATTTAACACATAGCTTTCTGTACATGGATTCGATCTAGTATCCGAGCTACAGCCGGATAAAATAAATAAAAATCTCTCTTCAGTGAGGAAGGTTGACATATTTTTACTTAGGTCGATTATTGTTCCCACATACTATTTTCCATTTTTCTGAACATTTAATCATTTTCTTTTACAAGAATTTTTTTTTACTTTTCAACCAGGTCATTTCACCGGTTTTTGTTTTAGCGGCTTTCACCATAAAACTCTTAGTTTCATTTTCATTTTCTCTAAATCTACCAATCAAAAGTCAACTGTTGATATATTTTTACCCGATTCTACGAGTCAAAGAGTCATTTTTTTGAGACTTGGAAGTGTTGTTAAAGTGTTCAATCGAAACAATGCTGATCAAGTCCAATAATAGGTTGGACTCATTCAATAATCGTGAGATGACGTATATTTATGGAGGATAAGCTTCTAAAAGGATAAGGATCAAAATCGAGAGATTCTAGGAAATAGAATGAGAGATTTGTAGTTATCGTCTAACAAGTTAAGGACGACCTAGTATATAATAGGTGTGGCTTAATCTTGTTAAGAGACGTTTTTGGAGAAAAAAAGAGGATTATCGTGCGAGAGAGAGATTGTGTCAATCTGTATGTTGAAGTGTTTAGGAGTTGGTCAGTGTTGATTCACAGGTTGTGAAGTCAAGTAATCTTGATTAAACGAATTAAGTGTAATTTGTTTAAAGAACTTCTAATAAAGGATTTGTTTGAAGATATTGTGATATACTTCTGTGCTCAAGGTTTTTCATTTGGTATCAGAGCATGAACCTATCTAGATCCATCGATCTATAACAGGTAGAGATCCTGAGTTGAGCATGGATTCATCAAAAGAGTTTCTCGCTGAACAGAGAACTCTCATGCTTGATGAGAACAACTTCAGATATTAGAAAGTGAGAATGAAAAAGAGACTGAAAGGTATTGAAGAAGAGGTATGGACTGCTGTAGAGACAGGATGGACAGAGGCGACTGTAAAAAATGAGGATGGCGAGTTGACTCCAAAACCTAAGGAAATGTGGACTGACAGTGATAAGCTGGGATCTAAGTATAATTCAAAAGCCATCTCTGAAATCTTCAATGCAATTTATCCTGAACCGTTTAAACTTGTTCAAGGGTGTTCATCTTCAAAGGATGCATGGAATACTCTGGTAGACTATTACGAGGGCACCTGAACTATTAAAAGAACAAGACTTGATCATTTAGCTGCTCAATTTGAGAATCTCAGGATGTCTGAAGATGAGTCAATAACTGTTTTTAGCTCCAAGCTGAGTGCAGTTGCTCATGAGGCCACAGCTTTGGGCAAGGAGTACAAAGACAAAAAGTTGGTTAAAAAGATGATTTGCTGTCTTCCAGAAAAAGTTTGCTAATTACAAACCACTGTTGAAAGTCGGCATGAATACTGACGACATGAAATTCTCGTAGCTGGTGGGAATACTCAAAGAAGAGGAGATGGAGTCAAGTGGAGAACAAGCCAAGAAGGGAAAAGGAATTGTTTTTGCTGTTGAGAAAGAGACGGATAAGATACAAGTACTGCATGATACCTTCAATCAGAAACTAAGATGGTATGGTCTTATTGGCTCCAAATTTCAAGAAGGCATTAACAAGAATTGAAAGAGGACACAGAAGAGGTCAAGTTTACCAACAATTAACTTAGTTAAATCAAGACTGGCGACATGACAAAGAACGATCTAGTTTCAGAAACACAAGGGGTGATGGAAGCCAGTCTACTAGGAAAATAGATCTACAATGTCATGAATGTGAGGGATATGGCATATCAGATCCGATGTCCGCTTGCTAAACGCAAAGAACTCAAGTGTACTGAATGCAAAGGTTACGATCATGTCAAAACTGAGTGTCCAAATTTGCTTAAAAGGGGAGAAAGATCACTGCTGAGCTTTAATGATACTGAATCTGAAGATGACGAAAATGATGAAAAAATGGTGAACTTGATAGCATTGATCAGTGAGGAAGAAGTCGTTAAGCCAGCTGAAGATTCAGAAACAGATGATGATGAAGAGATAGATCCAAAATATGAGTATTGGAAACTTTATGAGCATTGGGTCACCCTAATTAATGATAATTTGAAGCTACTTAAGGATAAAGCCTTGCTAGAGGCTCAGATCAACATACTTGAGATGGAAAAATCTATTGTTGCTCCGATATCTGTTTCTTTGAATGGTAAAGGTTCATAGTGTCAAGGAACTATGGAGGAAAAGAGAATCACTGAATTGGAGTAAAAAATCAACCGTTTGACTGAATTGTTAAGCATGGAGGAAGAAAAGAACATAAATTTGGAGTCCAATCTGACTGAGAATCATAAGAGTGTTCGAATGCTCAACACCACTGGGACAAAAGAACTAGACAAGATTCTGAATGTAGGACAACCATCGAATGTTAGTTGGGGACTTGATTACTGCAGCAAGGACATGAAACAAACCCAGATGTCGAGCACAGTTTCTTCTAGAACTATACATTTGTGCGACCAGAATCAATGACAACGAGTGGATCAGCGAGAGTCAAATCTACAACAACCTACAAGGAGAAGATCATAAAACGGGAACCAACTGGTAAAAAGGGTTTCAAGCAAGGATGAACCTCATGTGGACATCAAGGCCATATCGCAAAGTTTTTCTACAAACGCTCTCACAACATACGAAGAGCATGGAAAAGTGGTCTGTGCTATCATGAACCCAAAACATTTGGTGGTGTATGGGTACCAAGATCAGTCCTGTATGCTATAAATAGTGATAATGATTTTGAGGATGAGTTCAATATCATATGTGACGTATCTCAATTAAAAGATGAAGGAAGCATTAAACCAAAATGCGAAGTCAGTAAAGGCCTGAGTCATGATATTGAACTGCTGTGGAATTTGTCTCTGTGTGAGTTGGAGGACGAATCCACAGAGTGTTCAGAAAGTTTGGTTGCTTACACGTCCTCTGAACAATCTAAACTAACTGCTTGGTATTTCGACAGTGGATGTTCAAGACACATGACTGGGAAACAACAAGTCCAAACATCTTAAAATAAGATAAGTGCTGCAAAGGTAATTTTTGGTGACAGTGGTAAAGGGAGTGTATGAGGGGTTGGAAGCGTTACAGATCCAAATCAACCTTCTTTAATAAATGTCTACGATGTTGAAGGTTTGAAGGCCAATCTAATAAGCATAAGTCAGATATGTGATGAAGGTCTTAAAGTGGTGTTCACAAAGACAGAATGTCAGGCAATAGATGATAAGGGAAACATTACTCTTGAAGGAATTCGATCTGGTAACAATTTCTATATGTGGAATCCATAAAATACGTGTCTATTTGCCACAGAATCGCAGCTTGACTTGTCGCCCAAACGGATGGGATATATGAACATAAATAGAATGCAGATATTCGTCAAAGCTAATGTGGTAAGAGGAGTTCCTAAACTTGAAGAATCTTCAGGATCAGTATGTAAGGCTTGCTATCAGGGAAAACAAATAAAGGTTCAGCATAAGCAAGTGAAAGAGATCACATCCAAATGTGTGTTAGAACTTATCCACATGGATATGATGGGACCGATTAAGACAGAAAGCATTGTATGAAGAAGATACATACTTGTGATGGTAGATGACTACTCATTTACATGGGTAATATTTTTGAAAGAAAAATTGGAAAATCTACAGAGTTTCAAGATGCTGGCTCTACAATTGTCCAATAAAAAGGGGAGCATCGCTCAAGTTCGAAGTGATCATGGAGGAGAATTCGTAAATCAAGCTTTCGAACGGTTATGTCAAGAACAAGGGATCAGACATCAGTTCTCGGCTCCTAGAACTCCTCAGCAAAATGGAATTATGGAAAGAAAGAATCGAACTCTACAAGAGATGGCAAGGGCAATGATGCACTACAATCAAGTTCCAACAAGATTTTGGGCAGACTCTATCACATGTTACATCATTAACCGAGTGTACGTCAAACCATGAACCTAGACTACACCTTACGAAATCTGGAGAGGAAAGACACCGAACTTGAGTCATCTTCATATTTTTGGGTGTGTCTGCTACATACTCAATGACAGAGAGAACTTGGGAAAGTTTGACTCCAGAAATGATGAAGGAATCTTCCTGGGTTACTCAACTCACAGTATGGCCTTCAGATTCTACAACAAAAACACCAAGATGGTGTCTGATGCAGTAAACGTTGTGTTTGGCGACAGAAGTGGACAATGCTCAGAGGAAATAAGACAAGACGAAAATCTAACAGTTGATCAGAATGCAAACTTGATCAACACCGAAGGCGAACCTTCAACAAGTGAACTGGAACCAAACAAAACACAGGTGCACAGGAATCACTCGGCTGATGATGTTATCGGTGATTTGGATGCTGACAGAGTGACAAGAAAGTTGAAAATCAATTTCAAATAGATGGCTAAACTCGCATGCTTCATCTCACTCATTGTACCCAAGAATGTGTATGAAGCATTGGAAGATGAATTCTGGACCGTGACATGTCATGAAGAACTTGAACAGTTTGCCAGACATGATGTATGGATACTCTTAATGAGGCCCTCAGGAGTGAATGTAATTGGCACTAAGTGGATCTTCAATAACAAGATAGACGAAGATGGAAATGTGGTGAGGAACAAGTCCAGACTGGTGGCTCAGGGATACTGTCAAATAGAAGGTGTGGACTTTAATGAAACATTCTCACATGTGGCAAGACTTGAGTGTATCTGCTAGCTGCTTGGAATTGCTTGAAAATTGAGCATAAGATTGTATCATATGGATGTCAAAAGTGCATTTCTAAATGGTCTACTCCAGGAGGAAGTGTACGTTGCACAACTTAAAGCTTTTGAAAACCCGAAGTTTCCTGATCATGTATACAAACTGAAAATGGCTTTGTATGGACTGAAGCAAGCCCCTAGAGCATGGTATGAACAACTAGCTCACTTTCTACTTGAATCTGGATTCAAACGTGGAAGTGTGGATCGCACCTTATTCATCCTAGAAAAGGATCCAGAGATGCTAGTGATGCAAATATATGTCGATGACATAATATTTGGAAGGACAAATGAAAGCTTAGTGAAAGAATTTTTTTCAAACCATGACAAGTGAGTTTAAGATGAGTATGGTAGGTGAACTAAACTACTTCTTGGGACCGCAGATCAAGCAAATGGATGATGGTATTTTTGTCTCACAAAGCACATATGCTAGGAATCTTGTATCAGATTCGATATGCACTTGTCTAAGGAAGCAAGAACCCTATGAGCACCACCTGTAAAATGTTTAAAGATGAGAATGGTGTGAAAGTGGATGAGAAGCTCCATCGTGCCATGATAGGCAATCTTATGTATTTGACTGAAATGCGACCTGACATATGCTATAGCGTTGGAGTGTGTGCTCAGTATAAAGCAAGTCCACGTGTATCGCATATGAATGCTCTGAAGAGAATCATAAAATATGTGAGGGGGACTGTAAATTTGGGCTTGTACTAAGCAAAAGATACTAACACAGGTTTGGCTGGTTTTTGTGATGCAGACTGGGCAGGGAGCTTGGATGATAGACGAAGCATTTCAGGTGGCTTCTTCTTCTTAGGAAACAACATGGTGTCCTGGCACAACAAGAAACAGAATTGTGTGTCACTATCCACTGCTGAAGCTGAGTACATTGCACTTGGAAGCTGTTGCACTCAACTATTGTGGATGAAACACATGTTGGCCGACTATGGTATGAGCTCTAATCCTCTCATGATAAATTGTGATAACCAAAGTGCAATCAATATCTCTAAAAATCCAGTGATGCATTAAAAAACAAAGCACATCGCCATCAGATATCACTTTATTAGGGACTTGGTTGAGGAAAAAATCGTGGAAATATAGTATGTCTCATCAGCAAGACAGTTGGTTGATATATTCACCAAGGTACTTGACCTGAACACCTTCTTAAACCTGTGAAAAGTAATTGGTATATGTGAAGCTTGAGCAGCTTCGGCCATGAGGTTTGACAAGTGCACCGAGTCTTGATAAGGATAGATGGGTTGAGATGTATGTTTTTTTTTTAAACCATTAAATCCTCATGTTTTGTCAAATCATGTGTAAAGAGGTCTACTCATCATGCACTAGTAAACAAAGATTACTTTCGGAGTTTAAACTGAGAAACATGTCAGAGATTCAGCTGGGCTATGGATGCTACCACATTTATATCTAAGATATGATGAGTCACTGGTATGTTTGAGAATGAAGGACAACCAGATCGGACATGTGCACTGCAACGTTTATGGATGATTCTGATCACTGTCCAGACTCATAATTTAGAGATTAAAAGTATGAGTAGAAAGAGATTCTCCAAAAGAAAAAAAATAACAATAATAAAAAAACTGTATCATGGAGAATCACCCAAATTGAATGCCACTCTTTTTGATCTTGGGTATTAGATTACTTAAGGTTGATAAAGATCAATGTCTATGATGGGTTCTACTTAGTAAATCTACTCTCAATTATCTCGGTTAGAAATAATGGTTTCGGGTGTATGCTGATGTGGAGACTTGTACAGCCATTGCGAAGAGCCAGTAGGTTGAGTTACTTGTTTTTAGGTACATATTTAAAACCCTCTCATAAGCGTGTTCGTGTTAATATTTTGTGTGTGCTTGTTAAACTCTCTTCTGGCCAAGTGTTTTCACTAAGGTAATGTGCATGTAATAATGTGAA
>CAJHQQ010002024.1:0-74918 GCA_905132885.1 Moricandia moricandioides
ATGTAACAGTGGTGAAACTTTTTAATTAAAAACACACACACAATGCCTTCGATTATTGAATGAATCATTATCCTACCAAGCAAACAAAGCTCCTTCGATTTTCAGGTTTGTTTCGATCTCAAATCAGATCATACTCAAAAAGTAAAGGATCCATAAACATAACTGTTCCTGTTCTTCAATAGTAAGAGTTAGGATTCAGTCAGATCGAGAATCGAAGTTTACTCTTTTTTTCTGTTTCTCTCTGTTAGAGATTGGTGTTTAGGAAACGGAACATAGTTTCTAATTTTGATTAGGGTTTATATATATCTTTCACATCTTGGGTATGTAGATAAAGTCTTTAACATCTCTGGACTTGGGTTTGTTTGGACCAAACCTTGTTTGAGTTTCATGTTTTGTAATAATCACTGAAGTGAAAGTGTCATTCTTTCATATGACCCCTGAGAAAAAGAAAGAGATTTTCCAGATAAGATGATGCCATTGCTCTGTATGGATTCTCTGAGTTGCTAACGTTTTGTGCTTTCATTGTTTTTTTTTTTTTTCCACAGGCCACATTCTCTAGAACCATAATATCGATTCAGTTTGACTTTTGATCTGTCCCAACAGCGTTTTGAAGCTTACTCAGGTTCTTTTGGAGTCATGATTGAAGTAAAACGACCTGGTTCTTCCACAAGGATCACCACAACACTCCTTGACTCCTTGATGATTCTCTTCAGAAACAAATACATTTTACTCCCAGTCTTTGCCTTTATAGCTATCCCTCTCTCGGCCTTGCAATCTCTCCTTAACTCTCACCTCCTTTCGTCTTAAAAACCATGTCTTTCGCTTAGAAGCTCTAGCCAACGTTGTGCACACCACGGTTTGAAGCTAGACAGATCTGGGAAGAGTCTAGAGAAGACGCTGTCTCTCTTTTACATCTCAAATCCCGGTATTTCGTCCCATCCTTCATCCTCTCTTGTATCGTCTCCATAACCGTCATCACATCAACTTCCTTCTCACACCAGGGACTAAACCCATCTCTGAAGTCTTCATTTGCTTCAGTGAAGTCCTCGTGGATGCGAGTAACAGCAACTTCCATTGTTGTCTATGGTCTGCTCTTCCTCTACTCACCAGTTCCCATGTTTGTATCTGCTATCATCGGTTACACAACTACACTGCGTCATCTCGTCACGGTTCTCAGTCTCGGCATTGAGGTATACATAATGGCTATAACAGGGGTTGGACTTGTGGTCTCTGTGATAGAAGAAAGATACGGTTTTGATGCTATTAAGGAAGGAATGGCTTTGATGAAAGGGAGGAGGATAACAGGATTGGTTTTAGCAGGTGTGTTTGTGTTTTTATCAAGTTGCATTGGTCATGGGATGGAGAAGCTGGCGAAGGAGCTAGATGTAGACTCGAGCTCAGGGTCGTGGTGGAGGTCTGTGGTTGTGTATGGTGGGTGGGAGGGGTGGAAACTGGTGTGTATGTATGGGGCTGAGGTGGTTGTGAGTTATGTTGTAGTCACTGTTTTTTACTGTGAGTGTAGGAAACGTCATGGGAACAATGATCCAAATGTTGCTGATGAAGAGGGTCTTGCTATTTAACTTTTTGTTGTTAATTCTCTTTGTGAATTTGTGATATACAATTTTGTTTTCCCAAATTATGATTTATTCATTGCTAAAGAAAGCTTTGGTAACATAGACGTTGAGATGCATGTTTATTGAGTTAAGAGTTTATGGAAAAGTTTTACCCCTCTTGTTGCCATCATTCGAAGTTCTAAGAGGTATTGAAGTATGATAGTAGGATAAGTTACCTCGCATCTCCATCCAAGTTGAAGCAATTGTTGAACTCGAAGTATGCCCTTCCTCTCTACAAACCGGCGAGTA
Source organism: Moricandia moricandioides (assembly GCA_905132885.1). Lineage (NCBI taxonomy): Eukaryota > Viridiplantae > Streptophyta > Magnoliopsida > Brassicales > Brassicaceae > Moricandia > Moricandia moricandioides. The sequence goes on from CAJHQQ010002024.1 coordinate 1,863, forward strand.
ATAATAACTCATAATAAGTATCTCTTTTTTCAATGTTTTCATGTAACTGTATTCGGGAAAAGTGATGCTCCATGGACATTGCTGCCACCGGCACACTGTCTCGACTCCACCGTCTGAGAAGTCTTGCTCTCTTTCACTTTTTACCACTCAAATCAATCGTTCCTTTTCCAACTATACATGTTTAACAGTAGAATCAAACATCATCATGTATGTATGTAAAACCATGGTACACACTTTGGCTATACTTCTTGAGTTATTAACTTATTGTTATAACTACCCTTGGGATGCAAGCCTGTCAATATATGCTTTAACACTAACAATGTACCTCGACATTTTCTCATGTTAAGTTATATGAGGTTTCAACCTAAAACCAATTAATTAGTGATATGGATTGACTCATCTATTTTATATATTATTGAAGATCTCTTCCAACTACCGTCCCTCATATCTCAATCATGGAGATCGAGACATATGAAAGATTCCAATTTGAGGTGAGATGGAAAATTTGTAACCTCTGTTGAATGTCAGATGCAACTTCTTCAGGCTTCCAAGTTTCAAGTCTCAAAAATTTTAAACAGAGTTTATTCCTACAGCTCGGGCTTTGCTCCATTCTGAGCTCAACCGGACACTCCGCCTCGAGTTTAGAATGTGATCACTTTGATGGATAGTCATTCCACTTTAGTAATATGAGTTAACAGGGCCAATAAACGCTGCCTTGGGGTAGACACGATATGCCTTGAACTATTAGACATTGGAGACTACACTTGCCTCTCGTCTATTGAAAATGAATCTTTGATATCTAATTGGCTGAAAAATATTCCTAGCACAGTTTATTATGTGCCCTGGACAAAACAGACTCAAGAAATTGACATTTCTGTGGGAACATCACCCTGAACATTGAGGCTAATCAGTAATATAGACTGTGGAGTGAAGAAGACTCAAAATATAAATGTCTATTTGCTAGTTTACTTTACATTTGTAATTTAGTGTAGAAGGTTGCGACTGTGTTTGCTGCTGCTTAAGAGCCTTTTGTTTTCTAAGGGTTTCATGAACTGAATGGAAGAAGTCGTGCTTCACAGCATCCTCTGCGCTGATTCGTAGCCTTGGGTTAACAGTCAAACACTTATCAACAAGGTCTAGGAGCGACGATGGGATCTCGTCTAGGAAGTCTCTGCGTTTTGTGTTTACTTCGCACCATTTTCGTAACTCCATCCCTTTCAAGTAACTTGACTCATACAATTCCTGGAATAATTTTAAAAAAAAACACAAACTTTTACATCTTATCAAGCTAAATAAGAACAGAACATAAGTATAGCCATAACGACCTTCTCTTTCTTTAGACTTAAAAAGACTATCTTTAATTGCCCAATCTTGAGGACAAGTTTCTCTAGTCTAAAGAGCAGAGAATGTGTATGCCATATGATGCCACAGAGGTGTAATGAAGGGTGATAAGATGCGATTGTTACCTCAGGGAAAGAAGATTCACGGTTGTGCAGCTTGGCGACTTCCCATAATTCTTCACTGCCTCGTAGTTTTGCAATATCCTTTATGTTCCTGAGAATCACGAGGGCATTGTGAGAAGGCTACAGAAAAAAAAAAGAATGTAATGAAGTGATAGCAGATTCAGTCAAGTACAAATCTTAACTGTTCAGGGTCACCAGTGAAAGGGGCTCTTCCCATCATTAGGTATAACAAAGTCACACCTGCAGACCACACATCTATCTTAGGTCCTTGGTGTAACGATCTTAAGCAAACCTGCACAAGCCAATTCACCCAAGAGTAGACCCAGAGAATTAGTGTTCCCATCCTAGATGTTCTAGTGAGTAGCTCAGGCCTGCATCTTTAGTCTGAAGGCACAAGATTCATATATGGTATTAACTAGTAATTTGGAAACCATTGCATTCTTTGACATATAAGAAAAACTTTAACGGAAGTCAGAGATAGTTACAGTTGATGTACCTCTGGAGCACGGAAGCCTTTGGTTCCTGAGCAAGGACCGTCTTTCTTTTTAATTACATCCCCTAGTAAAGTCAGCAATTTTTTTTAATTACGGTTTAAATTAATATCTCATCATAACAAGAGTTAACGATTACACAAGAAATGTACCTGCTTCAGGCCTACCGTTAGAGCGCAGCGGCATTGGGGTCAGATAAACAAGCCCATCATTTTTCTCTGGAAGAGCAGCAACACGTTTTCTCATAGACGTAGGAGCTTTGGATGATACTTCATGGTTTGGAGTTGGACCAGACATCGTCTCCTGCAGAAAGTTTAAAAGCTCTTTCCTTCCATGGCATGGCAAAGGCTCTCTTCTCTTTTCACCTGAAGGGTTGTTCCTTGTGCTGGTTGCATCTTTGGCCGAAGTTAAGCCAGACCCTTCTCCCCCTTGGCTATTGAATCTCTCCCATCTGCTCATGTCATTCCGAGATCTTATCTTTCCCGCTGCTTTCTTTAGACTATTAGGCGCTAGAGTTTTCTGAGAAGATTTGTTGATCACTCGGTTTGTTGTGTCAGGAGCGTTAATCAACGTTTGATGCCTCTTGCTGGCAGTTGGGATAACTGTAGCTACTTTTGATTTATCTACAAAACATGTACGAGATAGCTTGAGTTTCCATTTGTTTTACTTAATAACCTAAATGCATGAGGGGAGAAGTTTACCGGCTCTCCTGTGCTTCTGGTGCAAATCCTAATGAAGCCAGAAAGGAAAATGAGATTAATATCAGAGGTGGGAACATAACACAAATATCTATGTTAGCCAAGCTCTTTAGTGCCTGTGTTATACACTAACTTTAGTAATAAATGAGCAGGTTCGTTACCTCAAATTATTTTATAAGAAACATTAACCAATAGCTGTTGCTAGAAAAGTATTGATAAGAGAAGGGTGCCATAAAATTGCTAACCGTGGCGAGGTTAAAGTCAATGAGATAGCCTTCTCTGCTCTTCCTCGAGAAAAGGAAGTTGCCTGGCTTAACATCCCTGTGAACAACACCCTTCATATTTGCAGAATAAAAACAATAGAATCAGTTAACAAAGTGATTTAAAAATGATTGCCCAAACATTTAGTCCTAAATCTTCATTACCTGCTTATGAAGACTTGACAGAGCTTTGAACATGCAGTAGCCGTACAGCTGTAGCTGATACACATCTATTTCTCTTTTCAAGAGATCAGGTCTGTCATGTTCAACGTGCTCAAGGATGATGCAATCGGAATCTCCGTTCTTGAGACAGCCTTCATATTTTATTATAAAATTCTTCCCCCTAGGTGAACCAAATTTAGGCAATCTCAGATATTCAGGTTAAAAATATTAGGACGTTCATAACAATATCATACTTAAGTTACTTACCCAAAACGCTCCAGCGTTCTGATTTCATTATTAATATAGTGTTTCTGAGCACCAGCATGTGGATCTGTGTAAATAATACATGAGACAAGTTTTCAAACCAAAAACAATGTGCTGCAGTGACAAAATCTAGCAATATATCATTTTGTTCACTTACATTTAATGGCAAACTCTTTTCCATCAGTTTTCCTCATTGCCTTATAAACAATCCCGTAGCCACCTACAGTTCAGTTTCACCAGTGATTAGCCGATAACCAAGTAAGTTGTTTTAACTTAGAACAGAGTGAGGACTATAGATGACATAGTAGGAAATATTTACCTGAGCCTTCTTCCTCTACAACAGTATAAGAATCAAAATCCGGAAATTGGATCTGCTTGGACTGATCCTAAACCACAGACATGAGAACTATTAAAAACTATTAATACATTAAGCTAAAAAGTCTGTTGCAAAAGTATTCTCAGAAAAGGTGGAATTGCAAGGGCCTCACTCTAGATGAAAGAGACATGTCTACCTTCTCGTCTTTAGGTCGAACGGAGTTAAAATTTTCTTTTGCCTTCTGAGTAGCTTTACTCTTCCTGGTATATTTTTTCTCAGGAGAACATCTATCTGCTTTGTTGTTTCCAGAGAGTTTGCACAGATCCTGAGCTTTCTGCACCAAAGAACAATCTTTATTTACTGTTGCAACAGAAGGCTTTAGCGGCATCTCTTTGACAGGGGTAGTACAGATCTCTACAGCCTGGTCCTCTTGCTTTAATGGGTTACAACTCAAGGCAAGCTTATCTTCAGTATCCTCCACAACGTACACTGATCTTAACTCATTTTCTGATGGTGTCGAAGAGGCAAAGGGTTCAGGCTGCACATTGGGAGTTTGTATATCCCCCTCAGGTAACAAATCCTCGCTGTTATCCTCATCGTCTTCTTCGATTAAACTTAGGTTGTCAACAATTTGAAAATCTCCAATCTCAAGTTGGTTACCATATCCAACCTCTTGAGGAAACGGTGAATCTTGCTTGCTTTCCTCCAAGCAATGCATATGATCAACATCCACTGGAACATCAGTGAACATCTCGCAACCACCAGACCAAGGATTTTGATCAAATGCTAGTAGTTCTCCACCTAAACGTATAAGTGAAGCTTGGGACTCAAAAGCTTTAAGAGTCTCAAGCATGGAACCATTCACAATGGTAGTAACCTCGTTAGCTCTGTAACTCGCCTAGAAACAAAAATCAATCACACAATGAATCAATCCCAGTTATACTGTGAGAACTTCATCTTTTATTAAACGATTACTTACATTACTCTCATCGTTTCGGCTTCTTTTTGACAATGGCATGAGCTTGAGCTCCTCTTCTTCCTCGTTTTCTAATTGTTAATTCAACGTTAACACAAAGCCGAGACGAATAATCACTATGTAAGTGTAACTAAAATGAACATTTACCTCTCATATGCTTATGCTTGGGCGACATCGAATCCGTAAAACGCGAAATCTTTTGACACAGATCGTTCTCCGGCATATCCAAACTAGACGCGAAAATCGCCGGATCGGAGAGAAACTCGCAGGAGAGAGTCACGAATACGCCGTCTTCGGTGATGGAGATAGGGGAGTTAGGGATCGAGCAAAGAAGCTTGACGAGCTCAGGAGAAGCTTGAAAGTGTGTACACCGTGAAGAAAGATGCGAAACGGATTCCGAGTGGCCAAGGTGAAGTAGGTGACGGCATAACTCCAAGGCTTGTTGGTGGTAGAGATGCTTGTCGTCGCCGTCTGAATCGGTGAGTCCGAGAGCTATAAGGTCTCTTCCGGCGGCTGTGGAGCTTCGGAGTTGACTCGGGTCTTCCGACATTGTCAAGTGCTGTGAATCTGGGGAGGGAGAGAGAGAGAAGATAGGGATTGAGAATTTGAGATTGGGGGAAATGGAGAAAGGGCGGGATAGTGGCACGTGCGGAGCCTGTGACGTTGTTTTTGAGTCTTTTGTACCTTAAAATGTTCCCGCTCTGACCGCTCATCTAATCTTTTGAATGGCCGCTCATCTTTCATCCCGGTTAACTTAAATACGGATTTACTCAGTCTGCACGCCCATTACAGCTACGTTTTGTGGGCCGTTCAAAAGCTCAAACGTATGTTTTGACTAAATAAACATTATTATAGAGGTGAAAATCTCGATCAAAAATTAGGCCGAAAATACGTACTGTAAATTATAGAATACAGGTCAAGAAAGGAAATGAAAAAGGTATAAAACAAAGTTGAGCTACAAATTCATGTTCACAAGGAACGAATGACATGAACGTCAATATATTAACAAAACATGTTGATGTAAATTAAAATTTATTCAGAAAAAAAAAGATTTATTCAGAAGAGTAATAAAACATTTTAATTTGTATGACCAAATCTACTAAAATGTTAAATCAAATGGAGTTATTTGAATTGTTACAAATGATTTTAAACTATAAATAAAGTGAATGGTGAAGATATATATATTGTATATTAAGATTTTAGCTAGAAAACTTAATTTTGTGGTTATGGCGGAAAAAATTTGATATTAAGGTTTTGGTGGGAAAACTCGATTTTGTGGTTTTGGCAGGAAAATTCAATTTTGCGGTTGTGAGTGGAAAATCCGATTTGGTGGTTTTGAGGAGAAAACTCGATTTTGCGATTTTGGCGGGAAAACTCGATTTTACGGTTTGACAAGAAAACTTGGTTTTGCAGTTTTGAGGGGAAAACCTGGTTTTGCGGTTTTGAGGGGAAACCCCAATTTTACGGTTTTGAGGGGAAACCCCAATTTTACGGTTTTGAGGGGAAAACCCGATTTTGTGGTTTTGGCGTGAAAACTAGATTTTACGGTTTTGATTGGAAAACTTGATTTTACGGTTTTGGCAGGAAAACTTGATTTTGCAGTTTTGAGGGAAAAACCCGATTTTACGGTTTTGAGGGGAAACCCCGCTTTTGCGATTTTGGTGGGAAAACGCTATTTTACGGTTTTGGCGGAAAAACTTGATTTAAGGTTTCGGTGGAAAAACTTGATTTTTAGGTTTTTGTGGAAAAATTGGATTTTGCAATTTTGATGGAAAAATTCAATTTTACGGTTTTGATGTAAAAACACGATTTTTTTGTTTTAGCGAGAAAACTTGATTTTGTTGTTTTGGCCAGAAAACACAATTTAAAGGTTTTGACGGGAAAATTTTGCGATTTTGATGAAAAAATTAGTTTAGAAAAATAAAATAAAATTATAATTTTTTAATTTCTTAAACCTAAATATTTTAGCTATTTGGGCCGCCCAATGTCCAGATGTTCGAGTCTGATTTTGCCCATGGGCGCAATTGGGTTTTGCCCATTTACATCTATTTATATCTGGTCCAATATGGGTATGTCCATATTAGCCCATAATAATTTGGACACGGGACGCCCATAGAGAATCCGCTCATTTTACATCCCTAATATGCAACCAATTCTTTGTACCTACATTGCATAACTTCTTTGATAAGCATGTTAAGAATTCCGCATTTCTTCACTAAATTTTGTTCATCATTTGAACTCTGTAAAAAGTTAAGGGCATGTTTATTGCATGTCTCTTAACATTAACATAGGGTTCTTAGCGTTTCTAAGAAACATTTCTTAACTTTTAACTAAGAAAACTTAAGAACTGTCTCTTAAATAAGAGACCTAAGAGACTATCACTTAGTGGAAAAATGTAAAAAAAAATGAAACTATAAGTTAAGAACCCCACAGACGCATGTCCTAAAAATTAATCAGTAATAAAACAGTATCCTCTTGTTTTCTTATTATTTTCCCTTTAATCTTCTTTTTCCATAATCTTTAGTAAAAACTTTTTATATATTGATGTAAAATCCACTTGTTCTATGTGTTTTAGAGTAATAATGAGGAACAAAAGTGGCCTAACCGAGGGTAAACGTAATGGTGTAAACAATTTTTTTTATCAACAAAAGAAAAGAAAAAAGCTGGCGCAACTATTTTTCTCCTCCAAAACTATAAGGGAAAAGTAAAACATTTATACCTTCACTTAAACAGTAATCAGAGTAAAATTATTTAAATTATTAAAAAAAATTACCACTTGATTGATTACTTTAACCGCTGAAATGAGAGTACTAAGTTTTTCGCCAAAACATCTTCTCTATCAAAAGAGAATTAAAAATTTTATCTACTGTTAAAAAGTCATACTAGGTCTATAAAATCAGTTACATTTTTGATTATTTATATTAGTTTAATTAATATATAACATTTCTAAAAAATCTAAATAATTATAAGAATATTAATAGGAAATCTATTATTAACTGTAAATTTAGTTTTAGTAATAACAAAAGCTGTTGAGAAAACCTAACAAAATATTTTTTTCAAATAAATATTTTTAATTAATGCACTGATTAATTTCATAATTAGTAGTATAATATTATTATAAATTAATTTTAATTAAAATTTTATTTTAAACAAAGTAAAATAATATAATATGCTAACTTTATAAATTTTATAATTATAAGCTATATTATATTAAAATAAAATTAATAAATGATTTACATATGAAAATTATATTAAATTGATAAAATAATATTTTTGAAAAAAATAATTTCATTTAAATAAATAAAATATCATTCACCGTTTAAAGTGATTAAAATATCATTTACCCTTTAAAAATATTAAAATTCGTAAACTATATAATAATTTTATACGATAAATAATTTTTTTAACATATGTTAAATTTTTATATTTAGAACTATATATTATCTATTTTTTAAATGACAGTAATATATTATCTATAAATAATCATATATAAAATATAATATAAAAATTATATATTTATAAAATGAAAGGTTATCCACACGAATGTGCGGATCAAAATCTAATTATACTATATTTGTGACTTACAATCACATCCTTAGACAAACATGACAGTTTTTGACCCAAGAAAAAAAAGAGAAACATGACAATAATTATTCGTAGGTTATGAGTTTAGTTTTTGTTGAAAAAAAATGATTTGAAAAATTGAAGAGAGTGCAATCCTTTCGCCCCTAATTATTATTTTTTAAATAATCTGGTGCCTCTTACCCCTACTGAAGTAGGTCCACACTAACGGTGAGTGTCCGTAGCAATCTACATTATTGGTCGGAGTACACCTAGGTCACCGGACGCTAGGAAAGCTCAAATATTAAATTTTACCTCCAGTGCTCAGCAGAATTCGAATTCGGGTCTGTATTTGAGCCGAAGCTCCTTCAAAACCATTGGATCGTCCTTGCTTGGTTGCCCCTAATTTTGCCTCTCCGGCGCCAGTAAGGCTCAGGGGATGACTCCAATTCCTCTCGCCGAATCCTTTCATCCTTCCGGTGTAAGCTCTGCTCGGTGATGCTCTCCTTTTCGGCTCCAATCGACAGCCCGTTCATGATGTTGGCTGAGCTCGTTGTGAGGAATAGAGACTAGTTGTGGGTAGTTATCGACACAATATTGATGACTCCTCTCTCTATTGTCGTACCAGAGATTGCTCTTAACTTTGCTTGTCATGCTTCAGCTTTGCTTGGTGTGCACCTATGGAATCTTTGTAGTCGCCTCTGCATCTAATTGAGAGGACCACTTGTTATGGATAGGCTTGTGATTCATGGTCACAGGTCTACGACAAGAATTGAGCTTTTTGCTTTGCTCACTAAAGTCGTGTCTACTAATGCCATTTTTGTTAAGCTAATTTCCTATCTTCAGATTTGGTTGTTTGTTGCCATGAATTTGAGTTACAGGTTTCGTCGTTCGGGTTAAGGAGTCTCTTTGATATATTGTGCTCATGGTTCACATAGTTTCAAGAGGAAGTAGTAAGGTCTCAAAGTGGTGAGATTCCCCTTTCGATAAGCCAGCTTTGAGGATGGGTGCGGCTATGGAAGTTGAGTGATACTAAACTTTAGGGGTTACTATTATCCCGTCTAGAGCTGGATCTTTGTTTCAAATGAGTGTCCCAACTTAGACTTGAGTGCGGTCTTCGAGCAGACTTCTATTATGCTTCAGATGAATGGTCTTCTGTTTTAGGTGACAGGTTGAATCAGCTTCTTACTCGCTTTATTGGTCATGACTTCACTTTGTCTTCGGTTTTCTCTTTTCATATTAGTATCGGCTCGATCCTTCATTCAAGTGTCTTAAGTTTGTATCAGTTATCGATTATCTTTTGCTTCAATGTTTTTTACTTTTTTTTGCCTTTATATAGGTATGCCATTTAGTTATGGGCAAATTTCTCAAAAATACATTTTTAAATTTTTGTAACCAAAATAGCCTTCAAAAAAAATGACCGAATATACTTTTTTTATTTTAAAAATTTTATTTTTATTTTAAAAATTTTTAAACACCACCTCCAAAACTCCACCATAACTCTAAACCATAAATCTATATTAATTAACTCAAGGAGTATAAATGTATATTTACATCCCTTAATAAAGTATATTTTAATCATTTAAAAAAAATATTTTTTGTGACAAAAACTTTTTTAGGTTTGTATTCAACTTATAATTTGAGGTGATTTATATTAAAATGACAAATCCACTATTATGTAAACATGAATTAAAAAAAACAATTTAAAATCCAGTATTATTGAAATTGTAATTTCATAAAACACTTTGAAATCTATTGTTATTGAACAAAATTTAAGTTGGAGATGGTAGAGTGTTTTAAATGTTTTCAGAGTGTTTGAGAGTAATTTCTTAGTTATAAAAATAAAAATAAAAATCTCATAGTTTTAGATGAGATTATAGAATGTTTTAACAAAATCACACCAAAAATTCTAATTCTCTTGCAATCATATAAAATTTCATTAAAAATCAAATCACTTAAATTTTCACATTCAATACACCCGGAGTATTTCTCTTTAGTTAACCACCACTTGTAACCCTTTTTCTTTCATTTTTCGAAATTTTTAGCAAAAGAAAAGAAAAAAAAAATATGGGGTTTTCGCTAAGCTAGAAGAAAATGAAGTTATGACTTGAATTTCATTAGCAAAATTTGGAACCAAACTAATAACCAGTGATCTTTCCTTAAAAAGTTAGTTGAACATCGATTTGAACATTTAATAGAGATATCAGATGAGCAGGTTGTATATGTGTGATATCAAATGATATCCATGTCTATTGACTATTCGATCTGTACATACAAAGAGATTTCACTTTGTAATTTTCCTCTTTTCTTTCATCTATGTGGAGGAAAATGCATCAGCATCTCATACCTATCCTCATCCATCCACTGATATGTATGTGTCACAGAATATATCCCACCGGTCCAAACATTTAAAACAATAATCTCTAACAAAGAACCTTCACTTTTCTCTCCCTCTCTTTTACAGCTCACTCACTATCTATATATCACTTTACATAAACCACTACTCAACACACACATAACCATGGCCTCTTCACAAGCCTTCCTTTTGCTCACATTGTCTATGGTTTTAGTTCCTTTTTCACTAGCTCAGTCTCCCATGATGCCTCCTTCTGGCTCAATGTCCATGCCGCCGATGCATAGTGGCAGCTCTCCGATGCCAATGATGACTCCACCACCTATGATGCCAATGACTCCATCTTCAAGCCCAATGAGTCCATCAACTACTCCTATGGGCCCAAGCCCAGCATCAGTCCCCGATATGGCTTCGCCACCGATGCCTGCAATGGAATCTGCTCCTTCTCCAGGACCCATGCCACCGGCTATGGCCTCACCGGATTCAGGAGCTTTCAATGTAAGAAATGACGTCGTAGCACTTTCTTTAGTTGTTGCAGCTCATTTGCTCCTCGTTTGAGATTATTGTTGCATTGGTCAGCTTCGTTTTATTTATTTTTAGTCAATATAGTTTTCATCGTAATAAATTCAGCGTTGATGTGTGTGATGTAAATTCATATTTTATCCAAATTGTCACTGCCCATTAGTTTGTTAATGTAAAGAAACTTAGGTAGTGCTTAACACTAGCCCAAGACCGTAGTAACCGAGAAACTCGAAAGAACCAAAAGAACTTCTAAGTATGAAGAGTAATATGGAATAACTCTCAAAGAAATTTAGAGAACTTTGAGTGGAACACTATTTCTTTCTTTAAGAAAAACTTCTTATTACTTTGCTTGTTTTTCTTCTTCTTGTGTTGTTACAAATGAGAGGGGATGAAGCTATTTATAGGCTCCAAAAGTTCAAAATATCTTACATAATTTATCTTATTCTCTAGAACTCTCTACCATAATATCTAGATTTTTTCTACTAATACTTATCCAAAAGAGCTCTCTAGAACATTTGAGGAGGTGATGATCTTTTATGATTTTTCTAGAGAGATTCTAGAACTTGGACTTAACTTTAGGTTTAGTCCATAATTAAGCATAGCCCAAAATCAAGTTTAACTTCAATACTTCCCCTTAAACTTGATTTTGTCCACCATTCCGAGTTTTGAGCGGAGTATCTCGAATTGACCTTTTGGTAATGACTTGGTAAAGATATCAGCCATGTTGTCCTCGCTTCGAACCTCCAAGGCTTCAATTGTTCCATCAAGCACCTTCTCTCTTATGAAATGATGTTCCAATTCAATGTGCTTCGTTCTTCCATGGAACACTTGATTATTGGCCAGCTTGATGGCACTTTGATTATCTCCATAGATGGTAACCGGTTTATTGATTGGCTCGAACAAGTCTTCAAGGAGTTTTCAAAGCCATATACATTCTTGGGCTGCGAGTGTTGAGGCTTTATACTTTGCTTCAGTAGTAGATAATGACACTGTTGCTTGCTTCTTGCTGCACCATGAAATGCTTGTGTCTCCGCATAAAAACACAAAACCCGAAGTTGATTTTCGATCATCTAAATCTCCACCAAAGTCAGCATCTGTGAAACCATGAAGAGACACCTTGGCATTATACTTGTACATCAGTCCCATGCCAAGAGTTGTCTTCACGTACTTCAATATCTTCTTTGCTGCTTCTAGATGTGGCTTCCTTGGTTCATGCATAAACCGGCTTACAAGACCAACCGCAAAGGCAATATCTGGTCTCGTAATGGTTAAGTATAGAAGACTTCCAACAAGAGAGCGATAAGGTCGAGGATTGGCTAACAAGGATCCTTCATCGCGTTTGAGCCTTATGTTAGTATCCAGTGGAGTAGAACGTACCTTTCCTTGATGTACTCCAAACTTATCAACAACCCTTTTTGCATAACCTTGTTGGCCGATGAATATTCCATCATTTACCCTCTCGACCTCTAGACCAAGAAAGTGATTCAGCTCGCCTAACTTCTTCATCTCAAACCTCACCGACATATCTTCTTGTAGACGAGCAATTTCAGCATTGTCATTTCCAGTGATGATCATATCATCCACGTAGAGGAGAACTACTATATGAACTCTTCCATTTCTCTTGAAGAATAGGCTTGGATCAGCACTTGATGCCATATACCCGCAAAACTGAAGAAATTGAGCAAGCTTTCCATACCAAGCTCGTGGAGCTTGTTTTAATCCATACATGGCCTTCTTTAGCTTGCACACATGGTTAGGATAATCTTGTGATTCAAAACCAGGTGGTTGCTCCATAAATATTTCCTTATCAAGCTCACCATAGAGAAAAGCATTCTTCACATCTAACTGCCATAATTTCCATCTAAAGCTTGCAGCTAAAGATAAGAGTGAGCGTACCGTAGTCATCTTTGCTATTGGACTGAAGGTCTCATCATAATCTTCTCCGTACTTCTGAGAGAACCCTCGAGCAACCAACTTTGCTTTGTATCTATCAATGCTCCCGTCCGCCTTGCGCTTTAGTTGATACACCCATTTACACGAAACTGGTTGAGCATCTTTGGGTTTCTGAACCAAATTCCAAGTTTCATTTTTCATGAGAGCATCAATCTCTTCCTTCATTGCGGTCACCCACTCATCAACCCCTTTTGCTTCTTCATAAGATGATGGTTCATCTTCATCTAGAGGAGCTGCAAAGTAACAAGAGTAAGTGGTGACGAATCTTTCATCTCTGAACCGAGCGGGTTTGACAATGTTCCTTTTTGGTCGTTGATTAGCAATAGAACCATGATTCTCCTCTTCTTCTTCATCTTGGCCAACACTCCCCCTTTCACATTGAGTCTCCTTTTCAAGGTTTTCATTCTCACTTGGAACTTGAATAACTTGTTCATCAATCTTGGAGGAACCAAAGCCATCTTGCTCAGACAAAACTTGAGGTGGTCCATAGTAGGATGAAACTTCGTCAAAGACTACATCGCGAGACACAATGTATTTGTGTGTCTCCGGATCCATACACCTCCAGCCCTTCCTTTGTTCATCGTAACCGACAAATATACACTTCTTGGCCTTTGCTTCCAACTTTGTTCTTTGAGAGTCGAACACATGGACGTAGCAGATTGATCCAAATATCCTGAGATGCTTCACCGTTGGCTTCTTCTTGTGAATCATCTCGTAAGGAGACTTCATGTTGTTTGGACTGAGTGGCATCCTGTTGATGACATAGGCTGCACATCTCATGCCTTCTGCCCATAAAGCTTTAGGCAAATTCTTGTCATGTATCCAGCTTCTGCACGTCTCAGTTAGATGTCTAATCTTTCTTTCTGCTACTCCATTTTGTTGAGGTGTATACGGGCATGTATATTCTCTCTTAATACCGTTCTCTTGGCAAAAAGAGAGGAACTCCTTTGACATGAATTCTCCTCCATTATCCGTCCTAAGTATCTTTAGCTTCTGGCCAAACTCCCCTTCCGCGGCAACCTTGAATTCTTGGAATCTTTGAAATACTTCTGATTTTTCCTTCACAAAGTATACCCAAGTGTATCGTGAGAAATCATCTACGAACAGCAACATGTAGCGAAAACCGGAATAGGAGGATGTTCTTGTTGGACCCATCAAATCACTATGGACCTTCTCCAATGGACGGCTGCATCTTGAGGCTGAATGATCAAATGGAAGTCTATGTGACTTTCCATATTGACAACCTTCACAAATCTTTCCTCCATCTTGAATCTTCAATTTTGGAAGCCCATGAACCAAGTCTTTATTCACCATGACTTTAAGCTTGGTCATATTTATGTGGCCAAGTCTTGCATGCCAGATGGAAGCATTGTCATTCGTACTCATCTTCTCCACATAAGCGTGTGATGCCGATAAAACGTATAAGTCCTTAACCCGAGTTCCACTATGAACAACATCCGTTTTTAACTCCTTAATATTCTTTAAGAATTTAACGTCGCTTGGCCCAAATAAAACATAGTTACCTGAGTCAACCGCATTCACCACCGAAAGAAGATTCTTCTTTACTCCAGGGACATGGTACACATTTTTGAGGGTGATCGGTTCTTCATCATCTCCTTTGATGACAACAGTCCATTCCTTCTCAACTCGATGGATTGAATTATCGGCGGTAATAATGGCTTCTTTCCCAGTATGACGTTGAAGACTAGAAAATAACTTCTCGTCTCCGGTAATATGATGGCTACAACCTGAGTCCACAATCCAATCATTTCTTAAATTCTTAGTTGTGGGTGTACCTGGATGTGTAGCCTCCACCGTGAAACATTTTCCCCATTCTTCGTCTTCAGTATGACTTTTTGACTCCACCATATTTGTTTCCTTCAACTTGACTCGACAATCCCTTTTGAAATGCCCAAGCTTTCCACACCGGTAGCACTTGAACATTTTCTTATCCATAGAGGATCTTTCACTTCCATTATTGTGTCTTGAACCTCCATCTTTGTTCTCCGCCTTGAATCTTTGCTGTCTCCGAGCTACAAAGGCGCTTCCCGATTCATCAGAGATTTTGACTCCTGACATTTGCATGGCTAATGACTCTTGCGAAGCTAGCAAATTTTCAAACTCTTCCAAGGAAGGTTGTGTCGCCCATCCTTGAACCGAAGTCACAAACGGTGTATACTCGGGCCTTAGACCTCGAATAATAGACCGCTTCAACCGTGCTTCAGAAATTGACTCCTCCGGATTTAGAGTATTAATCTTAGAGCATAGGTTCTTTACCTTGATAAAAAATTCTGAGATTGAAGACTCCCCCTGCTTCGCATTCGCAAGCTCATTCTCCAATAATTGTAGCCTAGCCTCATTCTTCTTGTTGAACAATTGATCTAAAGCTTGCCAAATGGAGCTAGCGGAAGTACACCTTGAGACATGCTCAAATATGCTTGAAGATATGGACCTCTTCAAAGCAAACTCCGCCTTGGCATTTTTTCGTGTCCACTCCTTTGTCGCTTCCGGGGTTGCAGCATTTCCTCTTGGTGGTGTTGTGTTGTTACCACCGACGACATCCCATAAGTCCTCACTCACCAAGTATGACTCCATGCATGACTTCCATAATCGGTAGTTAGATTGGTTTAAGATTTCCATTCCCAATCCAACAACACGACTCGTTGATTCCATACTTAGAATAAACCCGAGCTCTCTTTAAAACCCAATCTTGATGAGCACAAGATTAGAATGGCTCTGATACCATGTAAAGAAACTTAGGTAGTGCTTAACACTAGCCCAAGACCGTAGTAACCGAGAAACTCGAAAGAACCAAAAGAACTTCTAAGTATGAAGAGTAATATGGAATAACTCTCAAAGAAATTTAGAGAACTTTGAGTGGAACACTATTTCTTTCCTTAAGAAAAACTTCTTATTACTTTGCTTGTTTTTCTTCTTCTTGTGTTGTTACAAATGAGAGGGGATGAAGCTATTTATAGGCTCCAAAAGTTCAAAATATCTTACATAATTTATCTTATTCTCTAGAACTCTCTACCATAATATCTAGATTTTTTCTACTAATACTTATCCAAAAGAGCTCTCTAGAACATTTGAGGAGGTGATGATCTTTTATGATTTTTCTAGAGAGATTCTAGAACTTGGACTTAACTTTAGGTTTAGTCCATAATTAAGCATAGCCCAAAATCAAGTTTAACTTCAATACTTAATTCTCAGTCATAACTCATATTATATAGGGCATGACATAAACATTAACACTATATGATCAATACATCTTTCGTTCTTAGTCGATGATATCCATGTATATGATCACATTTTTTTCACAAGTAGAAAGCCGAAAGAGAGATAAACGTCATATATATTTTATACACTTGACCTAATTATTATTTAACGAATTAAATACGTTATTCAGAAATATTAATAAGAATAAATCAAGGAAAAAGCTAAAACTGCAAGCTGTGTGTCATGGGTAAGAATCGCATAACTGTGGAGAACAAGGTGTGGTGATCTTTGATTTTTCTATAGAATCATTACTAAATTTTATTCTGTATCAATTACATTTATTTATTTCATAGAAGGATACATGTATACGATTTGATTTTTTAGGAACAAAAAAGTGAAAAATTCAAAATTGAAAGGTTGAAAATGAGAATGGAAGAATTTGAAAGGGCTGGTGAATAATGGGTAGGGAATAGGGATAAGTTCTGACCCAAAGCGAACAACTAAAAAGAAAGGAACGTGCACATGCTGCCTTTTCAAATGCCCTTACCATAATAGAAATCATACCATAATTTTATTCGTAGCTACTTATGTTAATATAACTTGTGACATTGTGAAAATAACTGATAAACGAAAAAGTAGATAATAAGATTTAGCGGATATCCTCAAGGATAGAGAGCGACTTCATTCATTGAAAATTGAATATGGTTTTCAGATTACACTAAAATTTTGAATGATGACCAAAAGAATCAAAAGAAAACTAAATTAATTAACATTTCTATTTTTTTTTTAACTATTTACAAGGAATAGTTATTCCTTTCTATTCTTTCTCATTTCTTTTATGGTATAATAACATAAAACAAATTTGATTCTTATTAAATTTGATAAAAATAATCATTTTTCATTATTTTTATAATTTTATTTCTATATATTTTTTTCTTATTTATTCGTGGTGTTCATGTGATGGTTACCGGTTAGACTCTAAGACTAAGATAAGAGTATACACATTTGAGTCTCACAATAACAAATTTGTTAGTCTAAGCGATCAATAGAGATAATTAAGGCTCCATGTAAAAAAAAAAACTCTATACTATTTGAGTCGGAGCATTTTCATTTTCTGCCCAAACCCTTTACCAATCAACAAAATCTTCGATTTATTACTAATAAGGAGTTATATCAAATTCAAATTATATCGACCAGAGAAATGTCTCAGTCGTTTTAATAGTATAGATTGACAAATTAGTAAATTACACGTATTGGACAATAGGAAACATTACTAAACATGAGACCTTTTTGTTTATTACGATAATAATATGTACATTTTTGTTTAACAGTACCACGAAGATGTGCTAGATTTTGTTCATAAGAGACAACTATAATACAACACTAGATTTTGATCCGCACATCTGTGCAGATAACTTTTTATTTTATAAATATATAACTTTAATATGATATAGACTATAATTAAAATATTATAAAAATAGCATAATTTTTTTTATTTTAAATTTTATAATAATTTTTTTAATATGATTACAAAGATTTTTTTTAACATTAAATTATTAATCAATTAACTAATTTAAAACAATATTTTTAGATTTTAGTAAGATTTTGTTAGATTATTTCTGCACAAATTTTGTTTTATATATTTATAAAAATAGAAAAATTGATTTATTATTAATATCCTTGTAATGATTTAGTTTTTTTTTTGGAAATATTATATATTAATAGATTATGTAATGAATCAAATAGATATAATTGATGAAACAGATCTAGTATGACTTTTTAATGGTAAATAAATATTATATTTCTCTTTTAATAGAGAAGATGCGGTGACACGCTAATTTTGTTTCATTCAATTAATATTGAATCAAGAAATATTTAAATTTATTTTAAAGTAATATATTATTTGTCTCATATATTATGATAAGTTTCATGGTTAAATCAGCCCATACAACATAAATATAAGATATTTAAGAACCAACATATGTTTTAACTATTTATTTTCAAAGAAAAAAGATTAAAGTTGAGTTTCTTCATCCTTTTTATGTGATTAGGGTTTTTAAAATATTATTGTAATGATGATTGGTGAGATTTCTTTTTTTTTTCTCAAATCTCAACTTATTGGATCTAATATTTATAAAAGTTATTTTAAATCCTTGTTTATTGGAATCATCATTTAAACAAATTACATTAAATCACCCCTTATTTAAAAATAAAGATTTCATCAAATAAATATATGAGAAATTTGGATTTATCCGAAAATGATTTGTAGTTAAAATTTCAAAGAAATAAACTCCATCTTTAATGATTAGAAATTTTTTCATTTTTCTTCACTTAACTTTCAACCAAAAATCAGGATGTTAACTAGCTTTAATGAGTATGTCATGTTTTCTCAATTTCTTGCTTCTTCTATGGATTCTTTTTAGGTTATCAATTTATTTACACACCTTGCATGGATTCTCTTTTCTAAGGCTAACCATATTGACTTGTGATTTGATCCTAGAAACAACAGAGTGAACAAAGAAGGAAAAAGAGTTAACATAATTATCAAAAACGAATTGTGGATCTGAACCATCTAAGTGAATTCAGAGCAGATGCTCCTCATGTTCTATGATTAGGCAAACATAACGCGGTGGCCATACGGGGACAACAAGAAGAAGAATGTGAGCGATTCGGAGCTGTCGAATGATTTAGCCATAGAAATTGGGAAACCAAACACTGTCTCTGAACTGAAACGAGAAGCGATGAAGAATGGCAGCGAGGTTCTATCATGTTCCTTGTGTTTTCAACTATGCCTTGCAAGAATCTCGGGTGGTGTCGTTGCATGTTTAATACAATTCTTTGTCTTTTTAATTTTTGCTAATAGTTTGATGGACCGCCTCAGTTTGAAGTTCTGTATAGCTGACCATAATGAAAAAGTTACATATTTTAAGTCTTGCACCTCATCTGCATATGTGTTATTCATTGTAGGTACAAATGCGCTTGTTCTCTCTTTTCTAAGATCAATCCTTTAAAAAACAAGGGACATATATGGAGATGATAGCTATGTTGGTTGTGACATCACCTCCACTTGATTAATCATTCAACTAAACTGGTTCATTCCAGTCTAGATATTCAAGCCCATATCTAGACTGGAATTTGACCAAAGCCAACAATATCAGTTCTGAAACTTATCACTTTCAGCCATCCTGAATAGGCTTAGTAATATTTTGGCTGGGATTTATCTAATATTGTAGCAACACAAAGCAAAAGTTTCATGGTGTAGTTGGAATTGGGGCAAAACCAGTTTGTGTTTTCTTTTAAAATTAATGAGCTTCAACGTTACATTTAAAGATAATTCAATGGTTCAAAAATCCTACCAAAATCATCTATCTAAATTTTCACCAAAATCTTCAATTTCCAAACAAAATCTTCAAATCCCATCTAAACTCCAGTAAATCTAAAACTCCTAAATTTTCTCAAACCCCTAATTCAATAAGCTCCTCTAGATGAATACATACAAATTTTCTTTTGATGTGTAATAGTATACATTGTTTGTTTTCTTGACATTATATTAAAAACTTCTCTACATCTAAACTATTAAAACTAAAGTACATTTAGTACTTAACCCTAACATTTCCTAAATAATTACCATTGAATGCTACTGATATTATATCAGCATCCAAACACTAATTCTTAATAAAAAAAAATATGGGCTAAGCTCATTAACAATCTTTATCATTAGAATTGAATACTTCATAAAAAAATGAATATGGATTATTCAAAAATTTATAATAAAAACAAAATTATACATATATATAGCATTAAATTAGTTTTATTTTTATTCATATTCATATAAGCTACCAACTATATTTGAACTATAAAAAATAATAATGTTAATATTTTTTTATTATAATTTAAACTTATTCATTTACAATAACAAAATTATGTAATTTTCCATAAAAAATTAATGACTAAAATACATACTAATATTTATTATAAATGGTTATATATACAAAAAAATACAATGTATTATCATTTGTAAAATATATATCTAATAAGAATAACTAATGTAATTTATAAATTAAAAAAAAAATTAATCACCATATAATACATATATACAATTAGGTCTAGGACGGATCAAATATCTAGGGTATTCTAGGATATACGGATTCGGATATGCATTTGTCGAATTCGTAAAATAGTTATCCGGATTTGGATCTTTGGGGTTAGAATATTCATACTAAAATCCAAATACACGCAGACATTCGAACCTGTTTTTTTAATTTAAAATAAATTAAAAACTAACTATTAACCATCTATTTAGTCTATTTAAAATTATTATTTAAAAAGCTTAAGAATCATTGAAATTTAATAAAATTAAAATTTTAGTTATTTTATATAAAAAATATATAATATACATAGATAACTATAATTAAATATTTAATATTTGGATCTGAATATCCGGACTTAAAATTTTGCTATCCGAATTTATAATTGGATCAATCGAATCCGTAAAATTATTATCATGATCCATGAATATCCGTTTTTCGAAGAGGATAAGATCCTGAATCGGGTAACGAATATTGAATATTAAGTTCAAGTCATATATACAATTATATCAAACAAATTGCTTAAAATATTAGATATTCACAAAAATAACATCCGCGCGCCCGCGCGGATCAAAAGCTAATTCCTATGTTAAATGTGAATAAACGATTATGCCTATTCATGATGAATGGTTACAAATGTTATGTAGTGGGAAGGAAGAGGTTGTATTGACTTTTCTAATAAAATGAGTGATATAAACTAAGAAACTACTTAACTATATCAAAATTAGTGTCATGAAAATAGACTTGTGAAGTTTATGTGATGGTGGACACATCAATACATGTTCACGCTATATGTTTCTTTTCAGACCAGCTAAACGATGTCACTCTTTCATAGAGGCTACCAAGTAATCAACCGAGCAAAGTTACCAACTCTTGAAGGTTTAAGTACAAAGAGCACTGGGGGCTTTCCAGGGTGTTGTTGCACATGATCGTGCACTTCAAGTATGGCGAATGGTACTTAATTTTCCTGGGGACAAGCTTCGTCTTAAAGGCAAGGTGTATTGATAGGATCCCAACTCCAAGGGTAATATTACAGAAAGAATAAGAGTCATAAATTACCTAAGGGAGGCCAGTTTTGCCATGGTAGAATCTCTCAAGTTCTTCTCTGAGCTCACTAATTCTAACAATAATGGTTTTTTTTAGTATTGATCAATTGTAAAAACGAGCAAGTGTTTTATACACACACTAAAACAATCTCACTTCTGTTACATCTCAAAGATCAAACCAAATTACAAGACACTCGTGTGAATTTTTAGACATGTGAAGATGCCACTCTCATTGTGCAGCTCTTAGGTACATGAATGCTATGGAAGTTTGGTCCTTTTGGGACAGTTAAATGTCTTTTCTCCCCTGAAGCAACAGCACAAACAGAAGGTTTGTTAATGATTGTAGCGTCCTTAGAATCTCCATTCATCAGCGAGGTTTCTTCCATGGCTACAACTCTTTTACTTGCAGCCACTTGCTTCTTTTTACCTGATGCAACCCTGAGGAAATGCACACTATCGTAAGTTACATGCTAAGGAGAAGCAACTGTTTCTTAACAAGTCAGAACATGCTTGCGTTGAAGTGAGAGACTGTACTATCTCAGTATTTTCTGATAAAGCAGATTCTCTACCTCTTGGAATTCACCATATCTCCAGAGGCATCGTGTCCAACAAGTGTTGTGGATGTTCCTCTAGAAGCTTTTACCCTGGAAGTCGTGTTCTTCTCCAGCTGCAGTTGAAATTAGTATGTCACAAAAAGAAACAGACATAGATATGCTTTGTTTTTAATGTTTCAGAAAGAACTTACTCTCACTGGCTGATGTTTTGGACCAATGTTTTCAGCATGAACCCCAAGAATGTTGATAGTTTCTTCTTCCTTGGCAAGAGCACACTGTGGTTTCTTCTCAGCGTTTGCTTCCTTGAGGATTCTTCTTTCCTGGAATCATGTAAATATCCTTCCATCAGTAAAAAGCAAAAACCAAACAGAATTGCATATTGAAGAATAAATTTCTCTGGTTGGTTCATCATACATCGGTTCTTAGTCGGAAAGGCTTTGGATTGGTGACCTTAGGTTTTGCATACTTGACAGTGGGATTAGCCGAAACAGTCAGACACTTATCTGCTGTTGTCATTGCCTGGTTCAATAGAAAATACATTAGCAACACAAGATATAAACATGAGAAGATCTCTTCAGAAAAGTATACAGAAGAAACTTAGATACCTTTTGAGTGGTTTTGCAAGTTTCTTTCCTACCAAAGACTTTCTTTTTCAACAAAGGGTTGGCAGATTGGTTGACTTTCCTGCGATATTCAGACAAAACAAGTATATCTTGTGAGGTTTTGTGAGCAGATAGGAGATCCAAAGTAAACCAAATAATCAGCATTTTACAAACCTGTTACTGTCCAAGGCTGAAGCATTTTCCTTGTCATCATGTTTTGCATTAGTAGCATTTTCTTTGTCGTCACCCTCCATTGCTAATGCATTTTCCTTGACTTCAATCTCAGTAGACTCATATTCCTTTGCTTTATCTAGTTTACTGTCCTTTGATACACAAGTATCTTCTCTAATGACATCCGCTGCAATAGTAGCATTCTCTTTGTCATCACAGTCCAAATCTAATGCATTTTCCTTTGCTTTATCCAGTCCACTCTCCTTTATTACAGCAGGATCTTCTCTGGCCTGGAGTTGATTGTTCATGTTAGCTTTCAATGTGTCTGACACTTCTTCTGGTTTGTTTTCGACCAAGAGTTGATTCTCAAGTTCCTTTCCCTTAGCTTCATGAGCTTTGGAAGGATCAGAGGAAACCACAGGCTCCTTCTTTCCCTTGACCCTCTTTTTCAAAATAGCAGAACCTTTAACTCCTTCACCGATCTGTTTCTGTGACCGCATTGAATCAAACACTCGGCTCTTCACCTCTCGTGTCCTTAGTGGTTTCTTAGATGGAGTTGAAGACTCAACCTTACCATTAACCTCCAAACCCTTTCTTTTGCTTTCGACCTCAAGCTTCCTCATCCCACTACACAACTTCTTCACCGAGGAGCTAAGCTCCACAGATCTCTTCAGCTTCACCAGCTTCTTTGGAGAAGCAAACACCAAAGCCTTTGCAACAACTCTGCTTTCCGTGGCTCTAGTTGCTGCAGCTCTCGGATGCTGCACACTCCTGAAACCTGCTGGACTCTGCATTTGCTTCTTCTTTCTCTCAGTTAATGCCTTCTGAGGAGCTGATGATAACACAGTTCCTTTAACTTTAGCATTTGGAGTTGCATTCTTGCTTGTGGGAATAGCTTTTACTTCTTTTGACCTCATGTTATTACCCTTGTGAGGAATTGATGAGATCATAGCCAATCTAGAAACACGTGATCTCGAAGGCTTTGCAGGAACCGTGTTGGGGCATTTAGGACCAACACTGTAATAACAAGAAGCATTGTAGAGTAATGTTTAAACAGACATCATCACCAGTGATGTTCTTCTCTAAGTTTAAAAACACAATGTTTGAATGTTCATGTACCTGAAGTCCTTTCTGTAAAGAGCTTTACGAAGACGAACACTTGGACTCCTAGCAGCCATGACCTAAGTAAATGTTTGATTAAACATCAAAGTCACTAATCTATCAAATCAAGAGCAAAAGGTTTGAGCTTTAACCCGAAGAACAAAGTTTTTGTAGATTGCTTCTGAATCCATAAACTCTTCATGCTTCTGGTCACATCCTAAGCACCACATTATCACCAGTAAAGTCATAACGTATCAAAATCATAAAGCTAACATTTAATTAATATAGCAACTTTCGGAATCGATTTACTACAGTTCAACAATAGGATCCAGATCCAGAGAGTGAACAAGATTCTTACCAACTCTGGAACAGAACCAGTAACGGTCATCGCCTTCTGGGCGGTGATCTGGTGCGGTGAGATCTACAAACTTGGGTGCTTCTATGGTCTCGTAGAAGTCTTCTTCGTTGAACTCTTCCACTATCATGTGCTCGAATTCCTCCATGAACTCTAAAAATTATCACAAAGTCTAGAGATTGTTTTCACCGAGAGAAAGTGAGAGAGAGAGTAAGGTGTGTGATTTGGTGCGTGGGTCTATACAGCTCAGACAAGAAGAAGATGAAGAAGGGTTCTTTATCACAAAACTAGCCGTTAAGAAGATTCTGGTAATAATGGTCTCTTTCTAGGGGCACTTTCGTAAACTAACAGTGTTTGACACATCTTCAGCTTTTTAGGCAACTAGTAGCCGTTAGCTGGGAGAAGGAAAGTAAATACTCATCTCTTTCCATATGATGCTTTCATATATCTAAATAATTTATTTTTATCAAAAATTATTTAATCAAATACATTTTTAATATTTATATTTAAAATTAAAAAAATGTATTTTATTTTAATGTTATTTTTGAATAAAATAGATTTTAATATGCGTCCATTCATGTAAACAGCATCTATAAAAACTGAGGAATAAATACTTTAGAGAAAATGGCGTTTTTAATACTTCCATTGTTGCACCATGTTCGGTTTAAATAATCTACCTCCAAAATTAGTTTGTACAGTAATTTTGGACATTCTATACATAATCTTTACAAATTTGATCAAATTCTACATTTATCGTTGACCAATGACACATTATCATATATGTCGTACTCATCTATCATCTCACCCGCAATTTCATATTTTAAAGAAAAATACCATATAATAACACTAAAACTTATTTTTATCACAAAAATAAAATTTTAAGAAAATATCGAATAAAAGAACGTAATATCTGGCTGTAAAGCTAAAGAGTTTTTGTTTTGGCAGAGGATTGGACAAGCCCGCGACAAATAAAAAGGGCCCATTCGGAGCCCACTATGGACGAGCAGATAGAAGCAAAGCAATGGTTAAATCGCTTTGGGTAAGGAAGAGAGATCGGAGACGGTGTTATCTCGCCGCCGGTACCGGAGTCCACCGTTGATTGTAGGAACCGAAAGTTTCACCTAAACGCGGTTAGTTAGTTAGTTTCATATATGATTTCCGATGCGAATGATTTGATCTTCAGATCTGTGTTTTTGATTATCTTTGAGCAATTATTCATTGATCGATTTTGACTTAATTGATGCGCCATGTTTATTAGAGTTTTTGAATTTCTCAGCCAAGTCTACGGTTTTGAATATGAATATGAATATTGCAGAATCCATTGATTGATTGTATAGAAAGATGAAGAAGCTGTTGGAGTTTGGGAGGAAAGCAATGTTCTATGTGAGAGTGCTCTCTGGTTATGAAGAAAGGAGAATCCGTAACTACAGGTTGCAACTCGAAAAGCGTATTCAGCAGGTTCTCTTCTCTTCTTCACCATCCTGCCTCTGTCCTTTGAATGAAATGATTGGTAGAATAAGATGATAGAACACCCTTTTTGTTGACTTTAAGAAACACTTTCTCCTTGAGGATGAGATTTTGAAGAAACTTCATCTCTATAAACATTACCCATTTGTTAAACTATTGATGGAGGGCCTGGTTTCTGCAAGGTTGGTCATGGTTGCTTGTTTAAAATCTGATTCAAAATGATGGTAACCCTTTTCTCTTGCAGGCACAACAAAGGAAAGCAGAGATAAACAGACTCCCAGAGAAGATTGTATTATCTGAAGTCCGCCGAATGGTTGAACAAATGCAGAACTTGAATAAGCAGATTGAGAATACGGTGACTCTCTTGTCTTCATTCTCACTACTACCAAGTCTATTTTAATTTTCTCTATTCAGTGTGGCTGAAAACGCTTCTAGTTTCTTAGTGTTTACGACTCGTAAAGCATTAGTTTTGGAAGGAAAGAGCGAAAAAGCAGTCGCCGGAGTCTAGTCTTTTTTTAAGAAAAATCAGAAAGCTTTTTTTTCATACCTTTTGTCGGTGTCAAGTCTCAGAAAGCTTTCATGTCTGACTTTATGTCGTCGTGTCTTTTACCAAATACAGGAGGCTCGGATTGAAGACTACTTCAAACCGATAGACAAGCAAGCTGGTACCATAATGGAGGTTCAGCTCGAATCAGAGAAGAAAACGATGGGGACAATGATGAACGCAACACAAGAGGAAACCATAAGAAAAATTGAAGAAGCTGAGAGACTCGCTCGGGCACCTGGAAATGCAAATGCAACTGCAACTGTAGAGACAAACATGGGAGAGAAAATGCAAGATTCAGAATCCTCTACCAATAAGAAAGCTCAAGCAAAGTAAAGACAGATCTTGTCTTCATGTTGTTGACACATGATAGATTCAGAGTCCTCTGAACAAGTCCAATGTTTCAGATTCTCTGTTGGATTTTAATAATATGATTTTACTGAATAGAAACAAGAAGATTCTCTGGTGGCTGTGGTTGAACTATCCCACAGCGACCTCTTTTTGTCGATATGGTATATGAACATCATGTCAAAACATATTTTGAAGTGCTGAAACATCCCACTCTTTTTGTTTTAACACAAGAAAAGAATATGGTCGAGTTTCTCCTTTCTTCTCACTTGCTTTGTGTGTGAAGAAACTCACGCATCTGATTGTGAACTTCGGATTTCACAATAAGTCGCATTCTCTTAGAATCTTCCCAAAGAAGGCCTCCCCATTGTCGAGCAAAGACACAAGCTGCTTCAAACACATCCTGCCAATTTACACAGTTCCACGTACTCAGATATACTTTAATGGCTCTGAGTTATGAGAATGTAAAATCTGTTTTACTTTTGAAGGAAATTCATCATAGAAGTGAGCCTGGGTCATCTCGATTCTCTTCAGATCTGACTCCCAAAGCCGTATCTGCCAAACAATGCATTTACCTTCGTTAACACACACACACACACACAACAAATTGGAAAGTGAAGGTAGTATATACACATTTTCAAGCTGTAAACCAATCCTGATTGACACTAGATGGGAGCAGAGAGTATAGACCTGGTCAGTGACATTTTCTGGAATAGATGGGACTCGATCGGCACATCGTGGATGAGAATTCTGCTGGAGAAAAGTTATAATCTGCAACCAACAAAAACAAAAGGGAAAAAGAATATTCATTAACACATCTCAAGGAAAGTAATGGATCCTGTTCAAAGATAGCATAGAATTCTTGTATTGTAAACGATTTTCAGATGATGAAACCAACTCTACCTGGTCCGATGTGATGCCATTGTCAAATGCATTGTACAAACTCTCCTTTGTAATTGCACAAGCAATAAGGTTTGGAAGTTGGTACTCTATCCTGAAAAAAAAATGGTGGCAACAACTGTGCTTAGACCTAAGGGATTTCAAGACACATAGAACTAGAGTTTCAGAGCGGTATTCAGGAGCTTCTACCTCGCAAACAGACGTAAAATTTCACATTGTAGCTTAGACGTTGAGTAAGCATACATTCTGAAGTTTGTTTCCATCATGACATAACCCTGAATGAGGAATAACAAATCACAAGGATACGCAAAATCAAGAAAACGGTTGGTAGTAGTTAGACATGTGACAAGAAGGGGAAGAAAGGTGTGACCTCTTTTCGGACTGATGAATCTGCCAGACTGACTGATAAATTGGTAGCCAGCTTAGTTGGAATAAACCAACTGTCTTTCCTTCCCTACAGTAATTATAAAGATTGGTTCAGCATATGATATACTTCTATAATTTCTCAACTGTTGCAGAGTTGATTTCCTTCTGGTAATGAAATAATATATAATAAATGGCGTAACCTGTTGAAGCTTGACTAATCCCAAGTCTGCAAGGTCCTTAAGTGTAGTTCTCTGAACATCTGTCAAGGTATTTAAGTTATACGCCTGCAATGTGTATAAGAATGTTTGAGATCAACGAACTGATTAGCAATCTTCTATTACAAAAGAAAAGATCGATTGTAATGACTTCTGTTATACCTCACCGGTAACGTGGAAACTGAGCTCTAACAAAAACGAAATCAAGTCTGCTGGATCTACATCTCGCTCCTGAAGGCCAATGGCATTTGGTTACTCATAATAAGAAAAGAAGTAAACTTATTAACTAGAACTTGTCAAGGCTTGATGCAAACCTCGGCATTCGTTATGTATTCTCGGATAATGTACCAAAGCTGGGCATTTGTATCCATCAGCTGAAATTTATGGTCAATAAGGTTACTTATATGATTCAGAGATCAATGACTGACGTATTGCATTGCATACCAAAAACTGAAAGCCACTCTCAGTTAATCTCGGGCCATCTCTGTCTCTGTAAAACCACATGAACCGTATTAAGCAGCCTATATGACATCGTTATACATCTATAGACATGTACAGCAACAATACCTCTGACTCAATAAACCTCGTTGGAAGACTTTCATCATGGACGAACTGATGCCGGTTAGCTTCTCACCTTGACCCGAATTTATGAGTTGCAGCAAAAAACACTGACGAACATAAGCACAAAATCATCAGATACTAACCAAAAATCCACTCTAAAATGTATCTCTCCTACACATCACTTCCATCTTACTAGTATTATCAACACGTAAATTAGAAACTCCACACACCTCCCACTGCTGAAGTGCATAGGTTTCGAGCTCTTGTAGACTTGGAAGCTTAATGGCATTGTTGGAGTTCATAGGCTCCCTAGGCAAAACTCCACTGCAAAGTTCAAGCTTAGCTCATCAGCATCTTCTCGAGAATTTTTTTTTTTAAAAGACTTTATTATCTTTACCCGGAGATAATATGCTTCTGAAGATTTTTCTGAAAGGTAGGATTTAGACTGTAACAGGTTTTCTTATCCCTGTAAACGTCATAAGAACAGCCTTTAAACACTATAAGCAAAAGATTTGTAACTATCACCTTGCCACATATCATTCACAATCATTCCAATCACAGTGAGTAAGTCTAAGAATAGAAACTCAGAGTGTTGATTGCCCAAGTTAATTTCCATACCCACAAGAGAATGACACTGAGAACTCAACATAAACACTACTCTAACTCGTTAAAAGCTTCAAAGTTGATCTCTTTATAATTCAGATAAGCTAAAAGAACCAAGAAGGCATACCTATCTACCGTTTCAGTAAAAATCCTAAGCTGAATTAATCGTTCTATAGCAACTCTGTGCTTGGAGATGGCATCAGCAAGCACCCACACCTCAACATCTTTGGCACGTACAGGAGCATCAGTGAAAAGCAACTGCAATACGTATTTCTTGGCGAGTGGTGGCAAAGACCTGATTCAACCACAAGAAGGTAAAGATCTCACAAACTTTACTCGAAATTCAAAAAAAAAAAAATTGATTTGCAATAAAAAACGAAACCTGAGAATGGCCTCGCAGATGAAGACATTGTTGTAGAGTTTATCGAGCTTTATGGCGGTAAGAGACGCCACCATGTCCATAAAGTTTTTGGCGATGATCTTAACTTGCGGCATCTTTGTGGATTTGAGGGATTGGTTCTGGAAGGTCAACAAGATGATTAGAGTATCTCCTCTTCAAACCCTAAAACCCAAAAGAAAATCCACAATCGAATTGATTACCCAAAATCGAAGACGAAGAAGATCGATTTCTTTCACCACTCTGCTTCGGTTAAATCTTCGCTAAAGAAGCTGCGGTTTTGTATATATTCTGTACGACATCGTATCTATTTTTATTTAAACTTAATGAGCCTTTCAAGACTACTAATGGGCCTATCTGTAATCGAGCCCATTTATTTTTACGGCAAGAAAAGAAAGTAACAATTTGATTGGACTAAGATGTATCATAAAAATATAATATAATACAGACTAATGTATATCCAACGATATTGAAACTAAACATAGTTTTGTATTTAAATTTTACATCACCTGTAATAATCAATTTAAAGTATTTTAATATGGTATTCCTAAGTTCTAAACTTTAGAAATTTAGGCTATCTTGCACATATCTCATATTACTCCATCCGTTTTCTAATAATTGTCACTTTAACATTTTTCATACATATTAAAAAAATAACTAAAATATGTTTAAATTATTATTAATTACACTTATTTAACTAATAGTATTTGAAATAAATAATATTATTTATAAAATTAATATAATTTGTAATTAATTTTAAACTAGAAGTAAGTATAGTTTTTTTATCATTTTTAGTAGATGGCCGATATGGATGCTTGTATAATAATTAATGTGTATCTTGTAGCTCTGTATGACCTCGACGAATGTATATTCGTTTTGATCAAATAGAAATGACGTTAAAAGAGAACATACGAACTAAACTTTTTATTTTAAAAAAAAAAAACTTTTTATTTGTTAAAAAAAAACTTTTTATTTGTTAAAAAAAAACTTTTTATTTATTACCATTATATGATCATTCCATAAATCAAAACCTTACAAATCATGAGAATCTTATTAACTAGACACAATACATGATAGTTATAGAAATATACCATCGATGATTATCCTTATTCTATAGGGAATTATTTATATATGTAATATAGCAATTACACATGAGAAACCATATAATATTATACATATATATAAACACACTAGAGAAGAGCAGCAAAAGGGAATCAATTAAGTAGAATGTTGGAGTTGTAGGTGGCTCCTGCGGTCCAGTCGGCAGGAATAGCGTTTGGCGATTGGACCCAATTGATACCGGCGCTTCCATAGACTAAAAACCTCAAAGTGAGAGTGCCTCTTGGTGGATTCTGCAAATCGTGAACCGTTCCAAACACTTTTCTCATACGTCGCCACTCTTTGCAATCCTCCTAAAACATATATTAATCAACGTTTGATTACAACTAAATTTTTAGTCTTAAAAAATACATTAATTGTCTTAATGATGAGCATTGTGGACCACATTATGTTTTAAGTTCAGACAAAGAAGTCATGGAACAAGAGTTCAAAACGTTACTGTAATAATCTTTTGATCAATTTACCTGCCAAGCTTCAACGGCGAGGATGTCGTTGACACCACCAACGTACAAGATAAGAACGGCGAGATAATGAGGGTTGTAGCTTTTCTCATGGACCTTATACACCAGATTGTAACCTTCGTACTTACAAGGGACCCTCTGGTACTCAACATCGACCACGCCAAAGGAATAGAGCTGATTCTCTGTGCCGGGCCGGGCCATACGTCCGTAGGCCTTAGGACTAAAGATGAAGTCTGTGCCATGTCCTTCTCCGTAGTCCGTAGCCACTACGTATACTCCTTCCTCGTTGCAGTGCGGAGGTATTTTGCACCTCACCTTTTAATAATTAGCAATTAATGATATATTAGTTTAGTAATAATAATAGTGAGGTGGCTATAGCATACTTTTATTGATAAAATATTAGATTAGATAATGTATAAAAACCTGGTAACAAGCACCACAGCCAGTTCCATTGTTCCATAGTCTCGATGAAACACCACTCACTTCACCATTATTTATATCTCTTCCAAATTCTCCATACCCACACGCTCCTCCTGCATAATCAGTAATTATTCATATTATCATCAATAACTTTTTTTTACCAAACCGATTCTTGAAAAACATGTTCACTAAACGTGTAATGTCATATTCGACTCAAAGACATGTAAACTTAATGAAATCATATATATATATATATATAAAAGAATGTAGAGTTTGGATAAAACTATATGTATATGATATGTAAATATAATAATTAGTTAAGCTTGATAATATTGACTATTGAGTTGTTCCGTTTAATGTAGCTTTACCAATCATGTTTAAAATACTAAAAGAAATGAAATAATTAAGATCCAAAATATATAAGAAAATAAACGTACGAGGATTTCCTTTGCAATCGGGGCTGCCATAATAAGTAGCTCTAGAGCTAACAAAGTCATCAGATAAACAAAGGAAAGGCAAAAGGACAATGACTTGAACAAGCAGAAGAAGCAAGACGTTAAATGTCTTCATATTGTTATTTGTAACTATAGAAAGGCTATTTTAACAAGTTATTTGGGAAGATAGATATGTTTTACAGAAGATATGTGAAGATAGAGGAGAAGTTTAATAGGGTATTTATAGTTGAAGGTATGAGTGTGTTTTTTCATATAATATTATATGCATTTGTTCGAGCATCGTCACTAATTTTTTCTTCCCACTTGGGAAAAAGTGTTTTTCTTTACTAACACTTGGCAAAAGGTTATCTCAAATTTATATTAGCTAAGACCAACTAGTTAAATGCAATTTTTAACAGTTGAATCTTTTTAGTGGGGGCGTTGAAAAAACAAAAAAAAAAATGATGTGGATTAAAAGATGAATGAGTTGAAAACTACAAAAAAGACCTACAATAATGCAATGTCATATGTTCATTGGTGATTAAAATTGCTGAGTTTTTTTAATACATCTTAAATTTTTTATATCAATTGTTTTATTACAAAATAATTTATTTATATAAAATTATCAAAATTGATTACTTTTGATGCTTTATAAATAGAGATTTGGATCATTTGATTTGGATATATATTTTTTACTAAAAACTATAATTATTTTTAAGAAAGATTTGTTTATATCTTTACATATATTTTTAATAACTCACACTTCTTTTAAGATATTTAAATTTAATTATTAACTATTTTGTATCTTTTAAAAAATTCAAATTAATTATTCTAACTATAATAAATATTTTGGTGAAATAAAATAGATAGATGTAATGTTGACTTTTAGAAAATTCTAATTTTTTTATTTAATATATAAAATTTAAATATATATTAGATGATTAGGTGGAAAAAGATGATGTGTAAAAAAAAAGATGATGTGGAAGAAAAAAAAGTAAAAATTAAGGTGTTGAATAAAAATAACCAATGTACATAATAGCTATAACGCGTACTTACATGACCCGATTTGATAGTTTAGCTTGAGAGGCTCAAATGTATTAAGTAAATGGTCACATCATACATCGTCTGCCAATACAGCGAAATACAGTGGTGGGTTTATCTTTTGAGGTCTAGTAATTGTTAAATAAAGATTGGCTGTGCCTCCAAAACGAGAAGTTCATGACACCTAATAGTTAAAAGATTGACTTATAATTAGCTGTTTGGTATAATCAATGAACGAAGTTAATAGAATATGCCAAGCGTGCTATTATTTGGACTAGTTTCCATTGTTTTCCATTACTAGCATTTTAGTGATATAATAAACATTGTGTAAAATATCAACAAAATGATCATCTGATAAAATACAAGGCCTAGCAAGTTGTAACCAATATTTAGAAGAAAACATAAGGGGTCTGGAATGGTTTGGAAGAATCTCAGTTCACATCCTCCCAAATTGAACTTGCCATTGAAGAGGTTTGGAAGAATCTCAAAAACATGATTTGTTTAGGTCATTATCGCAAAATATTTTTTTCTTCTTCTTCTTCTTCATATTGCTGGAATGTCTTTTTTTTTTGTGTGTGTACTGATGTTAAAAATATTGCTGGAATGTTAATCAGGTGAATCCAACTCTTATTTTGGAGTATCTTTGATGAGTTTGATCGGCTGGTTGTGTTACTTAGTGAATTTTTCTTCCATACCCACTCTAAAATATAAGTCTATATTAGTTAATTCAAGAGATATAAGTGCATATTTATATTTTTAATAAAATTTATTTTGATCATTTTTCTCTTTGAAAACTATTTTTGTGATAAAACATTCTTAGGGATATCCTAACATATTTCTCATCATAAACTGACTAAGATATTTTTTACTAAAATATGTTTGATCATTGATGTTCAAATTAAGATAGACACACCACATAAGTAACCCTTTCTCTGTATATCATAATTTTGTAGTGATGTCAATAGGAGAACACATTGGGTGGTATGGTATTAGCAGCAGCCTTTCTCTTTATTAGAATAAAATAATCGTTATTATATAATGTAAGAGTGGTAGAAGGGAAAGACAAAAAGGATACTCAAAGTCTTAATACAGAGAATTCATGTTGAGCCCTTTTTGTTGTTGGTTTGGTTGTAATCCATTTATAATGATATATTTAGTCCCCTACCTTCCTAGAAATATTCTCTTTGTCATAGATTATGTATAATATTCTTGTGAATGAGAGAATCAATTCATGGAAAAGTTTATATTGATTCAAAAAAAAAAAAAAAAGTTTATATGGATTCATCGTTGCTAACACAATTACTCTTTGGAGTAATAGTATAATGTCTACGCGCACTTTACCCCGATGGATATACACACAGTTTTTTTACCTCAGTGAGCCAATTCCTAACTAACCGGTTAACCCTACTATTGAAATTGAAACTTTTCTACAAACCCTTCTCCGTTAAAATGAAAGGGCTGCCGTTTAAAAACTCTAAACTTGTCACTAAACCGTAGTGGCTCAAAGCTATTCTGGTCCCTTTGGCAAAATATTTTTTTTAAAAACATTTAATAACAAAAGAGTTATTGGGTGCTTTTTTTAATATGACTTAAAATTTGGAATCAACCCAAAAAATAACCTACGATTTTTTTTGAAATTATCATTTTTCCTATTCACCATAGAAATTCGAATTATTCACGACAATACCATTATTGTTTTTTTGAAAATGAGTGTTTTACTCTATCATCCCATCTTCATCAAATATTTACAATAGTGTCATTGCCATCAATACACCAACCACCATGGATAACCAATTTGAAGTTCTTAATGCACCAAAATTTTGATTTTTACTCTTCCTATCTTATTTTTATGAACACAAATCACATCTTTTGCACTTTCTCTTTAAATTCATCCAAACACCAAGATTTTGATTTCAAATTTTGTAAGGTTCATAGAGACATTGAAGCTCATGATTCTTGGTCACTAATGAGTGTGTCACTTTCATTGTGAAGTTTTGTGTGTTTAAAGAAGGTAAGAAAGTTATCTCACAAGTTCAATGTATGGAATCAATTTTTTTAGATATGTTCGCGAAGAAGACTTCTCTAAAAGTCGTCTCGATCGAAAATACTTTTAGAGAAGTCTTCTGGTCAATGCATATATTATTTTTACAATTGATTTTTTTGTGTTTTTAATAGAAAACTTCACTAGAACTCTTTTAACTTTTCTTTGTTAACAAAAAAAACGAGAAGAACCGAGAAGTCTTCTCGAATAAA
Source organism: Moricandia moricandioides (assembly GCA_905132885.1). Lineage (NCBI taxonomy): Eukaryota > Viridiplantae > Streptophyta > Magnoliopsida > Brassicales > Brassicaceae > Moricandia > Moricandia moricandioides. The sequence continues at coordinate 37,147 of CAJHQQ010002024.1, forward strand.
CATGTTAGTTTTGTAATTGACCGAACTTTGTCAGAAATTTAAATATTTTATAGAATACTTCTTGGGAAGTCTTCCTGGAGAAGACTGCTAAGAAAGTCTTCCTGTTAAATGAAGTTTTATCTTTGTCGCAAGAATTTTACGTAGGTTACGTATGCAATTGAAAATTTATAGTAAAAAAATTAATACTAATAAGAAGACTTCTCAATAAGTATTTTGCCATAATACTTCTTGAGAATTCGAAGTCTTCTCAAAATTTATTTCGGGTTTATGGTCAAACCTTTGATTACGAAAGAAGACTTCTGAAAAATCAAATATAGTTAGTTGCAAAAATAACCTAGACAGAATTTTTACGACAGTGAGAAGACTTCATGTGAACGTAAAAAAACTTCTATATATGTTTCCTCCAAGAATACTTCTAGAAAAATCTTCTAAGATAAATTCAAATATATACATTACTTTGACCAATTGCAAAACTAACATGTTTATCATAGAAGATTTCTTTAGAAGTCATCTATGGAAAATTTTACGAGAATTTATCAATTCAAAAGTAAGTCAATATTTACAAAAAGAAGATTTTCAAAGATGTTTGTTGTAGAGTAAACTTCTAATGAAGTCTTTCTTCGTAAATTTGCAATTGAAAAAGTGACATAAACGGAAGACATCTTAGGAATTCTTCTCCGAAGTCTTGCTAATACATGTTTTCATGTTTACTTTAACCAAATTTATCCTTAGTTTTAAGGAATAAATCATACTATATATTAATTGAAAAATCACTTAAGTATTTTTATGTGTCGTTAATAGGTTAAGTCTTAAAAATAATTATAATTTGATTGGTTGTTAACTTTTATTAGTTAACTTCTAAAAATAAAAGGTAAATCTAGAATTAATTAATAAAAATTATCAAATAACACAAGTAATATTACAAATAATGATTTATGGTAACTAAATGTAGAATAGAGCAATAATATATATGTTTTATCCATCTCTTTATTTCTTTTATCAATTATTTATATATAATTAAATAAAATACTTTAATATTTTTAATAGAAATACGTTTGATGGTCACGTATTCTTTTATAAAAAATTAGATTTGTAGGTAAGGAATTATTAGAAATTTTCAAGGTTTTTAAATCCCATACAAAAACATAAAAGATTTTCATGATAAAAGCCACTAATTATATTGGTATTATTGAAGCTATACCAAAAAAACACTCTTTTTTTTTGAAAGCTAAACTATTTTCAACTTTTCACGTTTTAAAATAAAATATAAAGTAATTCTATAACCAATTATCTAAATTAATTATATATTGCTTTTGTAAGAGAATGATTTTTAATGATTAATTTTTATGTTGTTGAACTATTTTAAATCTCACTAATCTTTTAAAAATATATACTGAAATTTCTGATTATCAAACTATTTGAAATTAAAAACTATTTTTTTAAAAAAATTAATTATTATTCAAAAATTGTAACAGTGTAAAAATAGTATATGTTTTTGATATAATATAAATATCCGCAAAATTGCGGATAAACAACTAGTATTGGAGATAAGTGAAAGATGCTGAACTAGTTTCTTGGTTGGTTATTTGAGGATCATTCGCTCATGTTAACAGACAAAGGAGTTTAGGAAGATGGTCAACAACAAACATTCTTAATTATAAATATATGTAGTAAAACTATTTCCAATTCATTTCTATATTTTTAGTAGTAAAAAGAAAAGTGAATTTTCTCCAATATAATGTATAAATAATTAATGAATACTAATATATAGAAAATGTTTTACCTTTATATTTTAAAGTAAAATGGTATTCCTCTATCTTCTATAGTCATACATTGAAACAAAATCAATCTTTCTTTATTTTAAAAGAAAAATATAATGGTAGGTTGGAAATAAAAATTAAAACTATCGGATGAAGTGAAACTTTTAGCAAAAAAAAAAACTATCGGATGAAGTGTGGTATTGTTATAGGCAAAATTCTGATTTTCTCATGATATGTTGCTGCTAGGTTCAAATATATCTAGTAGGTTTGGGCATTTTACCGAGACCCGAAAACCTAAAACGAAAATGACCCGAAAAAATTGGTCCGGATGGGGTAATACTTTTTTACCCCATTGGGTCTTGTATGGAGGATCCACGGATCTTGCATCCGACCCGATCCAGATCCGAAATTCGATGAAATATCCGAAATACAGAAACTTCGAATATATATATTAGGTATATATGGGTATTTTAGTATATTTTTGGTATTATGGATATCTTTTAAGTATCATGCTTGGTTTTTAGATATAGTTTTAGATTTCAGATAAAATTATAGTTTTTCAAAAATAAAATTCTGTTAATCAAATAAAATTATGAGTTTTTTTCATGTCTTTGAGTCAAATTTTTGATGAATTTTTGGATATTTTTGAGTTTTTTAATATTTTCAGATATTTTTTGTGTGTTTTTAGTATTTTTTGGGTACACGAAATGAACCCGACCCGGACCCGATATAAACCAAACTAAACTTCAACCGACAAATTCTATTTATCCTATTGGGTCCAACTATCTAAAACCCGAACATACCAGAACTCAATATATCCGAACGGAATTCGAACCGATAAATTCTAATTACCTTATTGAATCAAAATATCTAAGATTCGAAGGATCCGGACCCGACAAAAACCCGAAGACCCCAGTCCTAATATCTAGTGAACATTGCGGGTATGCGTATACTATTGACCAAACGTAAATTCCATGAACTCATTCGATCTGTGGAAAGTTGATGGTTCTCTTGACTAGGCAATGAAATACTCGAACCTTACAATTGGTTCTGTGTCATATCACTCTTTAGCTCTCTTTTTCTCCTTCTTTAGTCTATGTAGCTTAGAGATGTGGAAAACTGATCACTCCAGGGAAAAAAACACAAAAAATCATTTCAATATATGATTCAAATGCGGACCCACACTCATGCTAAATTCTTGTGCCAGTAGATTTCGGATTCGCAGGGCACGTAAGGTACCGAGGACGTCACTGAAACAGTTGACACGTTAAGTCCAATAAAAGAAAGAAACAAAACATTGCGTGTTTGTGACAAGTGTGGGCTTTTTGTAGGAAGAGGGGCTTACAGATAATGGGGTTGGTAAGTTTTAAGTGTTCTGTCATCGCTCATTCATGTTCCCATCCAATTCACGAAATGGTACACACACATACTAATGAATAAAAGACTTACGTGTAACGAAACTGATTCATTTTAACAAGTTTAAAACACTGAAGATACACCAATTCTGTTTCTAGGCATTCACAAGCCTACACATATGGGTTTTTGTTTTCTGTTCAAATAACCCTAATATTGCAGAGCACTACAAGTAATGTTTTCAATACCCTTTTCTTCTTTTTTTAACTTCGGTTCTGTGTCCCCTTGATCTGCGGTCATATCACCAACCTAAACCACAGTAACATGATGACAGTGCATAAAAAGGAGAAGCTAATAGAGTTACAAGTAAATCAAAATTACTTTGTCACCAATACCTATCAATGCTAGATGTTAATATGCAAATGATTAAAGCAGGTACATGGGGTTTAGATTAGTAACTTCTCTTACGACAGCTAATGATATATGAGTTCTATCCTTGGACATGTGTCGGCCATCAATAGTGAAGTCTGTTATAATGGGCAATGAAAATGATATCACTAGTACAAGAAACTGGGTCCTAAGAAAGCAACAGAGGACGAAGATGGGAAGTAACTATTTAAACTAATGGAGATGCAAAACTAGAAGACTCGAGGCCACTATAACCACTTACATTACCAAATTATGTCCCCGTGTGGGTATTCGTTTGCTTGAATGCTTAAGTAATTATCATACACCATTTGTGTGGTGTAAAAAGTATTTGAGCTTTTACAGGTGTTCCTCTTTATTAGTAAATGCTCCCAACTATGGAATAATTGGTCCAACACCGACATAACGAAAGTAGCGCATGATTCCATAATATAGGAAACTAAACTCTAAAAAGCGATTTCATCATCATTATACACGAAATGCAGAATGAAAGCGAACAAGTTTCAGCGTTTACCTGTTAATCACGGAAGATTTTGGAACACGATTCTGACATTTAGATGAGTTGTGCCTTTTTGAGGTCGGACATTACTCCTCTGTCTTGGGTGCTCCTTTCGTTGTAAACCACCTGCAAACAGAATACAGGAAGAGAATAAGTCAACTCTCCAGAAGATAACCAGTCTATGTTAACGGAAAACGACATCACTCATATGTCATTGAGCGTAAACCTTATCAATGATTCCGTATTCAACAGCCTCACTGGGACTAAAATATTTCGGGCGTTTCATGTCAGCTTCAATCTGCTCCGGGGATTTACCAATATGCTTTGAATATAGCTTGACCTTGAGTACAACGAACAGACACGTAAGTGTAATAATATCAGATAAGGTCGAAGATGAAAGTGAAGTGTAAAAGCAAGATAATGCGGACATAATTTTAGTTTTGCTAGTAACTGCATTTTATTGATTGCTAATAATTAGTGCATACTAAGATGTAGGTAAGCACATAATCATTCCCAGCATGGTAAACATATCACACACACACCTGGGATGTGCAATGAAGATTAAACAATGATATTCTACGGATATCACAAGGTCCGGAACTGATTTTCAACTATGTGAGTTCATAAAAAGTTGATCTTCTCACCATTTCTGTCTTTATGTGATTGATTTCTTTCCTTGCTATTTCAACATCGGTTGCCTGGCCTTGAAATCGAGCAATGGGCTACAAGGTTATCAGATAAAATATATAAGTAACATACGTATAGGAATATTAAGCCTAAGTTCTTCAAATCAGGAGAAACAGACGCCAGTTAAAACCTCAAAAAACAGATCAGCACATACCTGTTTTATCATTATAGTTGATGAGGGCAATGCAGAACGGTTTCCTTTTGCACCGGCAGTCAGAAGCAAAGCAGCTTCACCCCAAGCATTCCCAACGCAAAGAGTAAAGATCGGTGGTTTGACATACCTAAAGTCAAAGATAATATAAGATATATGTTCAGTCTCCCCCCCAAAAAAAAAACAAGTCAAGAAAAGCTTAATACAAAAATCTTCTTCCATTACAGTTTAGAACACTTGGGAAAGCAGTTCCAAGGTTGGAGTTTAGTCATCTATTCTTGTTAAGAAAGAGATACGAGAATGAAGTAATAAAGAAGAGCGATCAAGATTACTAACCCCATGACATCATAAATTGCAAAAGCCTCGGTATCATAGCCCAACTTCTCCCCATTCTGAAATGTAAAAAAAAATAAATTATCTTTAAACATTATTAAAAATAGGTAATCATTTATAGACCATTGCATCATCCGTCTGAACAACAAACACAGTTTCAACTTCACTATTTAGCATGCGTTCTCAAAGATGGCAGCCTTTCTAACGAAAGCCTACCTTGGTCGTCCCTGTGGAGTTTATGTAGAGGTAAATAGGCTTTTCCTCGTCTTCATACTGAAGGTAAAGAAACTCCGCAAGTATCAACTCAGTAACTGAAGGTACAAGAGACATTCCCAAATATACAATTCGATTTTTGAACAAATATGATGCCAAATCAGGAGGAGGTTGTTCGTGTGCACTTCCTTTTGAAAAAGGTATAACCTGTTGATGGAAGAACACAAAAACACTCAGAAAAGCCATGATAACAAATAACGTCTCAACAAACGTGAAATTCATCAACAAACACTGCAAATTATCTAAGACAGGTAGGTCAAAACACAATATAGCAGTATCTAAATTCCCTACGAAAGCCAGATGATTCATAGGAAAATGTAATGTCATAAAGATTAGAACAATTGATGCATATGCAAGTGGCACACACAATTAAGCGAAACATCTGCCACATAGTGAACTTCTTTCTCATTCATATAGAATGGTTCATTGCTTCATACTCATCCCTCTATCTAAACATGTAGCGTCTTCAAACAAATCAAAGGCATGAACACTCTTCACAATGTGAGATTAATAGTTGCCTATATCTAGTCTCTCTAATCTATTGGTTCGCCTAGTTGGTCGAAGTACGAGCCATACAATTCAATTTCTGAATCAGCTACAGCTACAAGAACCTCGATTACGAAACCCCTAACAGTGTGAAGCTTGTTAATCGAGAAACGATGCGAAATGTATAAATTCAAGTACCATAGTGACAACACCGCGCTTAGGCTTAGAGCTAGAAATATTCAACGGATTAAGCGATTCGGAACGAAGCTTAGCGCCGCAGAAGTCACTAGAGATGCTTCCTCCGGTATATGGGGAGAGTAATCCATTCGAGAGGGAAGCTCTGAGAGAAGAAGATGACGAGCATCTCACTTTAGATCTCAGGTTACGTGTTGGATATGACGGATTAATCGCTGACGTACGAGCTCGGAACGTCGTGAAGCTCGTCGCAGTCGCTGCTGCTACCTCCATTTTTACTTGAGAGAGAGAGAGACGCCTCAGAACACGAGACGATAACAGACGATTACGTGTCATATCGGGCTACCTCCTAGTATTAATGGGCCCAAACATTAATCGAGCCCAACAGTTTCAGGGACCGGGATAATGTGAAATAAACGCGATAATAAGCTAAACCGAGGAGACTGTTATACCGGTTTCGATTTATATGGACCGGAAATAAAAGAAAAATTTATGACGGTTTCGGATTTACACGAAAACCAAATCCAACTGACATAAACGCGAGAATAAGCTAAATTGGGCTAAATGAGCTAAACAAATTCAAACAACAGGCCCAGTAGTTTCGGTTTCTCTTTGGGCCGGAAAAATTGAGGAGTTCATACCGGTTCAATTTTAAGAAAAACCAAATCGAACCGAAATCGCGATAATTACGTAAACCGAGTAGCCTGGAATTTTTTAATCGGTTAACAAAAAGGAACCATTGACGAGACTAGCAAACAAAACATCCACTAGATCAATTTTTTTTTTTAATTGAAAGTCGGTTTTGAGCATTCTGCATTTGGAGATTAATAAAGTTTCTAATGTGGTTGTCTTTGTAGACTTGCCGGGTTATACCAGAAAGTGTATATAAACGAGATCATGCGTTGATAACACCGGAAAGTCATGTATACAATATTTTTGATAGCTACCAAAAGTCTGACAAGTCCTTAAAGATTATCTGTTGCTCAAATTTTACAGGACAAATACATTAGGGGAGTATTTGATCATTCACACGGGCAATGGGTTCTCATTTTGTCATGTACTTTGCGAGGTATGAAATCAATATCTTCTCACAAGTGAATGAAGTGATGAACAAATACAATCTTGTGTGAACTAGCTTTGTGTACATACATGAGTGCGCTGCTTGAACTAGCTTTAATCTACATTTTGTTCTTCTTCTTTTCTAATCATCTATCGTTTCTAAAATAATGTATGCATCGTCCTTTTAGGCATGGTTCTAAAAATCGGTTTAGGAGGCAATTTGATACTAGACAAAACAATTTTCTTAAAATCCGATTTATACGATTTAGACCGATTTAAATCAATATAAATTGGTTTAATCAATCTAAACTTTTTCAAATTTGTTAAATTAAATAATAATATTAGTATAAATCCATAAAGTTATCTAATTTATTTCCTTATGTATATCTAATTTCGATAATTCATCAAAATAATTTATAATCAAGCTCAATAACTAAAATATTTTTTATACATGTAATATATATATAAAATAAATCAGTTATTTATTACTCCGAATAATTCATATATTCGCTAATCTTCTACAGAGGATCTAGTTACCGTTTATCGATCTCTTAAACATTGACTTGGTGATGCAGCTATACTGGCCAGAACAAACTAATTAACAATACACTTAGTATTAAACTGAATGAAAGTCTTTTATTTTTGTCTTTTTTCCACAAACTAAATAACTGATGAAACTGATAAAAGAATATATAAAAACAAAATGGACAGTATAATTAGAAAAACATGTTACTAAACTTGTGGAGTTTAGCAGCCATCATCTTGTTTAAAGTTTGAATGGCATCCTCAACCCTTTGAGACTTAATATATGCATGAATCAATGATGTGTAGATTGCAGCATCTGCTTTGGTGATTCCTTCTTTTAACAACATTCAAATACACACTCAGCCTCGGACAACCTCCCACTATCACACAACTTTGTGATAAGGTTTTTGTAAGCTCCAACACGCAAGTAGTTTAACTTAGCCTTGGTCTTGGCGAAGATGTTGACTGCATCGTTGAACCGCTCCGCCTGAAGACACTCGTTAACCATCATGTTGAACCACGATGGAAAAATTTGACCTTAAACAAGAATCAAACACACAAACTCGCTAACAAACTCAGCGACATAAGTCAGAAAATATGAGTTTGTAGAATTATGCAGGAGCGGACCTGTATGCAGAGATGTGGGGTCAGCTGACACCAGTAAAATGTTATAAACAAAATTCGTAAGGCTTGTTCAATGAGTAACTACGACATTGTTCGTCTTATAAAATCAGCAATGACCCCACAAATTCTTGCTGGATTCTTGTCAATGACCCATATATGAGTTTTTTTTTACAATCATACAATTTTATTTATATTTTGACTCCACATAATTTTTGGATTAGGTCCACCCATGGAAGTATGGAGATCATAAGAAGAATGCAGAAAAGATAGAAGATAAATACAAATATTATTTATCTAGAGTTCACCTAAAATAGCTATGTCTTTAGGGTTTGGAAAGTAGGCAATCCACTATAATCTTAAGAACAAAGATATAGAACATTTCTCTCTCTTAAGTTTACACTTTGGCTTACTTGCTTAAATCCCTTTTCTATAAACCTATTAGGAAAATTTGCAAAATATTTGCAACTCCCATATCTTCATGAAAATAATATTTCCAGGATCCTATCAACTTCCATAGCTTCATAAAAGTGATATTTCTTTTTTTTTCTCCTAATATGATGTCCTTATCTTTGATTAAGTTATGCGATCTTGTTTGATTTCCATCACCAAATCTTGACGAAGTCTCTAACTGATTTCTTGACATAGTCTCCGTTGAATGCCAACAAACTCCACCTTGGTGACATTAAACATGATCCACTACTTAGGTTAAGCAAACTCATGCTTTGCCAGGCGATGCCGAATGCTCCTAGTATTCGGACATCCCAAGGAAACACACTACTTCCTCAAACTTCTTAACCAAAACAACCTTGGTTAATATACCACCATGATTCTTAGAAGTACATATCTTCTTTACACTTACATCACCTTGAACGATAATATCCCTAATGAAATGTATCTTTTTGCTGATGTGCTTAATCCTCTCATGATACACATTGTTCTTTGCTAGACACAATGTACTTTCCATCGTGTCTTGCTTGAATCTAAACTCCTCCACTAACCCCTTAACCACATTCCTTCTTTGACCGCTTCAACAAGAACCATATACTCCACTTCAGTCGTTGACAGAGCCACTACACTTTGTAGACTTGATCTCCAGCTGATTGTATTCTCACCAGCCATGAAATCATAACCTGAGATTGACCTTCTCTTGTCCTAATCTGAAGTAAAATTTGAATCATAGAATCCTTCAACATTAAGCGTTTCCTTGAGATAGTTAAACCACGAAGGAGTATTTTTGAGATAGTTAAACCGCGAAGGAAGCAAACTGAGGAGCAAAATCGCTTGTACCTCCTCCGGCACAATTACATTCACGCTTTACAGGTAAGAGAAAATCTTCAAAAATTCATCGATATTCTCATCCATACTCCGAGTATCAACCATCTTGGAGGTATATAATTTGTGTTGCAAGTTAACTCTATTCGGTAGAGTCTTTGAAATATAGAACCTCTCCAGTGTAGACCATGTAGAAGCAGCTGACGTATACAACTCGATATTCCTTAACACATGATCTCCAACACTGAGAATGATCAGATTCATCGCCTTCTTTGATCTTTCAAGCCTTTCAGCTTCCTCTTTCACCAAACGCTCCCTAAAATATCTTCGTCTTCATCCATCCTAATCGCTGACGCAGAAGGTGAAGAAGACTCTTCTAATACATCCTTTAAACCAAGGACTGACAGATGCACAAGCATCTTACTCTTCCACAATGAGAAGTCTCCCTTCCAATCAAACCGCTCCACCTCAATATTAACTGAATGCCAATAAACTCCACCTTGATGACAATAAATATGAGATTTAAAATTTTAAACAAATAAACATCAAAAATTTAAAACTAGTTTTAAAATCATTTCGATTTACAAAAAAAAATTGAAAAAAAATTGAAAATATTTATATAAATTTCAAATTTGAAAACATATAATTCGGAACTATAGAAAAATTATTATTTTTCTTTTTTTATTTATATTTATATTTATATTCATATTTATATATGAAGAGTTAAAGAGTCTTTTGCCTCTTTAATGAAACATTTTGGTCATTTTATTTCTTACAAACTTTTTTGTGACAAAAACTTAAAAATGTATATTTGAGAGAATTACCCTTTCAAATATGTATTTATTTAAATATATAAATTCTAATAAATTTTGGATTTACGTTGGTTTTAATTAAAATACATTAAACTAATAAAAATAATATGTAAATTAACCTAATGAACCAATAAATTTTAAATATATTTCTGATTCCTTAGTTTTAATATTTTTATTTAAATATATAAATACTAATAAGTTTGGGGAGTTTTGTTGGTTTTAGCTAAAATGGTAAAAATTAATATTTTATTTAACCTAATGAACCAATAATTTCAAATAAAATTTAATCGTTTAACTATCAATTTTTTTTTATAAATATATAAATTCTAATAATTTTGAGTTTATGTTGGTTTTACTTAAAATATGTTAATTAATTTGATGAATCGATAAAATATTAAATATGTCTATTATTCCTTAGTTTTAAATATACAAATTTTAATAAAATTATTATTTTTTAGTTAAAATTTGTTAAATTGGTCAAAATTAATATGTTAATTAACCTAATGAACCGATAATTTCAAATAAAATTTAGTCACTTAGTTATCAACAAAAGAATTATTTGATTATTATTATTTAGTTTTGTTCAATTTGTTAATGTAGACTTAGAATTAAGTTGATGTAAAAATGGTTGTTACTGTATTTAGTTTATTTTTTGATATTGTAATATAGATTTATTTAAATAGATTTATATGAGTTGTTAGTTATTAATATATTTTAAAAGTCTTTCCAAAAATAAATATGTATATAGTAAGTATATTTTAATGTTGATATAAGAGTTGTTTGTGATTACCATACTTAAAAAGCTTTGCCAAAAATAGAAATCTTTGTAAAGGAAATTATACATGTCACAATTGGGTTGGATCCTTTTAAAAACCATGTCATATTTTTTTAATTGAGAATGAATATGGTGATGATATGTATACAAATTATCTCGCAAATAATCTTTATGGGATTTACTTAAGAACCAATCATGTAAGGAAGTTACGTAATTAGCAGGAGAGGGATTAACAAAAAAAAAGACTCGGTAGTATAATTATGCAGATGGAAAATAGAATAGGACTCATTTGGTTTATAATGACGCAGATGAGAGATAGAGAACCTGAATAACCTTCCAACATACCAAACTTGTAGTATTGAGTTTCCTTTTTTTATAGTTTCAATTGATTTGTACATACAAAACTTGACATCAGCGACAAAGAATCAACTTTTATGCTTACAATTCTTGAGATCAGTGACTAATACATTCTTGGAGATGAAGTGAAAGTTCAGAATATTTACTTTTCAAAATAGCTTATTGTCAGTTTTATTATTTCTAAATTGTCCTTGTATACCGAAGTTATTAACTCAATCCTAATCATTATGTTAGAAGTCTCTGGTTCAAGTGTTTGCTAGAACAAAACTAATATTATATGTTATGATTTCAAATCTGGAGGGATTAAGAACTCTGGCCCCGAACCTCTTGGTATTAAAAAAAATATTCCTTTTGAATACCCGCCTACCAAAGTCATTCCTATTTAAGATAGACATTTGATTTCTAATAAAGATCATGTAGAATTTCGGTGTCGTGGTTTGAATTTCTAACTTCTTTGTAGAGATCCATAGCAGTGACTATCATCCTCCTTCACATGAAAATGAGTGGTTTGAATTTAGATTAATCAAAAATATTTTTCATATTTTATTTAGTTGGCAGGTGACTGAAGAGACCTTAGTGTTTTATTGTTTTATATTAAGCTTGTGTCGCAGGAGGCAACAAAAATACTATGGTGGCAGACTCTTCGATTGTCGTGGATGTCAATAGAATATCAGATACTAATCAAGATGATAATATCTATGAGAGAATCAAGAAGGCTGCTCAAGATGGGGATATTGACAGACTCTACAAGTTGGTTGCAGAAGATCCATATATTCTAAAACACTTTGAAAGAGTGCCCTTTTGTGAGACGCCACTACACACTGCAGCCGAGAAAGGGCAAACTCACTTTGCCATGGAGTTAATGAATCTCAAGCCGTCACTTGCTTTGAAGCTAAATGCTTCAGGTTTCAGCCCTATGCATTTAGCCCTTCAAAGCAACCATACTCTAATGGTGAGAGGATTTATAGCTATTGACAACAGCTTGGTCAGCATCAAAGGAAGAGGAAGGATTACTCCTTTGCATCATGTGGCTAGATTAGGTGATGCAGAGTTGTTGGGTGAGTTCTTGTTGTCTTGTCCTTCTTCAATAGATGATTTGACGGTCAAACATGAGACAGCAATGCACATTGCTGTGAAGAACCACCGGTTTGAGGCATTCAAGGTTTTATTGGGATGGGTTAAGAGAGTAAACAAGGAGGAAGTCTTGGACTGGAAAGATGAAGATGGTAACACAGTCTTGCATATTGCTGCATTGACTAATCAACCTGAGGTAAATGCTTTTATACCAAGGAAACTAAGCATAAACATTTTACCCGGATCCGAAAACCTGAACCAGAATCCAATCTGAAAATTTGAACCGGTTCAAATCGGGTATGGATAATGCCACTTTACCCTATTGAGTCTTGTTGGGGAGAATCAGCGGGTCTTGAACTTCTAGTATATATTAGATATATAGGTGTTTCGGTATATTTTTGGTAGTATAAATATTTTCGGTTTTGAATTTGGGGTTTTAGGTATAATTTTGGGTTTCAGATAAAATTTTAGATTTTCAAAAATATAATTCGAGTAATAGGATACAATTTTGGCTATTTTCGTGTTTTGCGTCAGTTTTTGTGTAAAATTCGGGTGTTTTTGGGTATTTAAATATTTTTGATATTTTTTAGGTTCTTGGATATTTTATCAGGTTTTAAGTATTTATTTTGATCTTTGGATTCTTTTCGGCGGTTAATTACCCGATTCGACCAAAACCATTAGGAACTAAAAATAGCGAATAATAACAATTACTAGACAACTAGATTTAAACCGATCTAGACTATCCAAATCGAACATAAACCAATCTGAACTTGTAAATTTTAATTATTTTATTGAGTCTAAATATCTGAAACCTAAAAAACCTGGATCTTGAATCCGAGCAGGGGACCGAATGCCCAGGCATAAAGGAAACAACGAGTTGATTTAGTAACTAAAACTTCTAATCACCTAATAGGGATCTTAACTCACTTAACAAAGATCTTAGAGATGGTTCAAGTCTAGTTAGGAGAGCTTATTCTCTAAAAGAGAGTTAAATTAAACAGTCTAATCTCGTCCTATTTATTTAAAATCCGTCTCTCTACATTTAGTTCCTCTTTTACCCCATAAAGTTCTGGTTTTATTCATACAAGTTCATGAATGTTATATGATCTCATCTTGCTCTAGTATCATCACTGGTGTGTTGGAACTGGCATTTATTACCCTCGTACTTGTTTGGAGCTACTTAACATATGAGACTTTGCTTTCTTCGGTTGCGTTCTTTGTGAAAGTTCTTGAGATACATTTTGGGCATACAAGCAGGGTTAAATGTGCTTGATTTTGCAGGTCATGAAGTTGCTACGTAGAAGCGTGAAAGCAAAAGCGAAGAACTTGGATGGTAAGACTGCGATGGATATACTCCAAGCTCACCACTCTCCTCTTTCACCTGAAGCAAGTACCAGCCTATTCCTTAGTGCTAAAGAAAGACTAGTTTCTGGTACAACAACAACTCTTGCGAAATATTTGAGCACAAAACCATCTTTTATCGAGAAATGGTCTAGTGTCTTTGGGCTGACCAATCTGTACAAGACTAGACACACATCTCTGAACAGCAACGACAGTCGCAGTGTGATACTTGTGGTGGCTATACTGATAGTAACAGCTACATACCAGGCTAATCTTAGTCCTCCTGGTGGATTTTGGCAGGAAGATTCGAAGCCTGGTGATAGGGACGACCACTTGGCAGGGCAGATGACTATGACTTTCCACGAAGCCATATTTTTTTATATCCCCAATGGGATAGCTTTCTTCTTATCTCTATATGTGATCATGATACTCACAGTTGGACTCCCCATGTGGAAGGTCCTCTATGGTTCCATTGCAGCTCTAGGGATTGCTAATTTCGCAATGCTAAACATTACCTTTCCAACCTCGCACACTGAGCACCGCCCCGGCGGGGTCATATTGATCTTTTTCCTCTACACATACCCAGCGATTACAGCAATCATAGTGTTTGCTCCGTTTGTGGTGTTCTTTCGAAATAAATGGCGCAGGCGTCAAGTGGACTTCCCGGCGAGGTACTTTACCTCTCCTCATGAGCTATCTGACTTGAAGAAAGGAGAAGCCTTCAAAGTCTTGGATCAGCTCTTCTTGCAGATTGTTTCCCTGCAACTTCAGTGTCTAAGTTACTATATATAAACCAAAAACAGAAATGTTATCTTACTATATAAGTTATCAAAAATGTAAACACTTAAAACCTCAAAGTGTCATTACACCATACAAACTTTCTGTTCCTAGTAACTGGAAAGAGGAGACTTGGTACAACACTCAAAAGCGATTTGATCATATTATTTAATACCATATGTATCCATACTTTGAAACTACGAACCAGGCCTCCTTGCGTTTGTGCTCTTTTTCTCACTCAATGCTTCAGCAAACGCGCCAATGATCTGCTGCTGCGACTCAAGCATCATCTGGCAATGCTTCAGCTCCATCTCCATCCTCGTCTTCTCCATCTCCCTCATCATCTCCATCTTCGAATTCTCAACTCTCACAAACATCTCTGTCAACATCTTCACCGAAGACACAACTTCATCAATCGGGTCAGACTCAACATCTGCTGCATTCATCTGCTCATGCTTGAACCTAGAAGACGACCCATACCCATTGGAGACACCCGTGTTGTTGTTCCGGGGATAGCTCCCGTCCTTTCTGCTATAACCGTTGGCTCGCGACGAGCTCCTAGAGTGTTGGATCCTCGGGTTGAATCCTTCATCAAACTCATCATCATAATCCATCTCCGGAGAGAAACTAGCTTCAGGTTTACTAAAGTTCTTAGCTTTAAACCCATGAGAAGCAAAACTCCGATCACCAAAGGACTTCAACGGAAACCCACCACCAAACTCACCTGAAGAAGGCTTCCCATGAGAACCCTTAACCCTAGTGTTCTTAGGCACTAACACAATCTCTTCATCAGAATCAGCATCGAAATCACCACTAACCTTTGGGTTACCATTGAATCTCCTTTTCAATCCAAACCCACCTCCTGAATCATGATCCGAATCGAAACCACCGTACATTTTCATCTGACTCTTTGCCCTAGATCTAACCCCAAACCCATCTCGAGGCGAATCGAATTTCCCAGACCTCTTCGACCTAACCCTAAATCCATCTAAACCGTTACTCTCATCGTCCTGATCAAGATCCGGATCGTACGGTTCGACGGCGGTTGGAGTCACCGGCGCGAACTCCATCGCGTCCAAAATGGGAAACAGATCCCAAGAGGAAGAGAACTTGCCTGGTCGGTTAAGAGACCGCTGCTTCTCGCCGCGGTAACGTTTCCGAAGCTTCTCGATCTTGTGTCGACATTGGATCGCTGACTTAGCCGGACCTCCGAGGGTATGCAAGGAAGAAACCGCGGCGGCGACGTCGTCCCAATCAGCCGCGCGGAGGTTCCCGCGGCGGAGGGCGAACCACTTGTCTTTGTAGGCGTTGACGAGCGCAGCGGTTTCCTCGTCGTTCCAGCACGGAGGCGGGACTCGTCTTGTCGTGGTGGTCGCGACGGTGACGGCGGTGGAAGGATCGACGGCCGTGGCGACGGGAGATCCATCGGGGGTTGACATGGCGGCGGAGAAGAAGAAATTAGGTATATGGAAGAGCGGTGGGTTAAGGATAATAAAGAGGCGGAGGAAAGGCGTAGGTTAGAAAAGTTAGGAGAGGAGGTGGCCGGTTGAAGAGATCTACTAAAGTGCACCGTGGAGTGGTGACGTGTGCGCACCCGACGCACCTTCTCCACCTCCGCCGCATACGTTTAACTAACCTTATTTACCGGTTAAGCATACATAAACCAATGGTTTAGTATCAAATTATTTGGTATTTTTAATCCATTCAATTTGTATTAGTTTGCCTCCGGTTTACATGTTTCCGAATGTGGAAATGTAGTAGTAACCATAAACTACCATTTAAATGCAAAAAAATTGTGAGTCTTTTTTCCGTAGCATCACTACCATATTATGCACAATGAGGAAGAAAAAAAAAGAAACAATTAACTATTCTGAGCTCATTTTCTTGATTGTTCTTCACGAACCGGGTTCTGCTTGTTCTTGGCCCGACTTCATTCTACGCACGGTTAACGAAACCGGTTTCTCCAGCACAGAGACATTAACGCTGTTCCAGACATCGGCTAATGTTGGTAAGCTTGCAATCCTCTCAGCAACGTCCATGTCTTCAGGCAGAACAGAGCCGAATACAGTGTAAGACTGCTTCCATTCGTGATGGTTTGCTAGACTGATGAAGAATTCTGGTCCAGAGCCGACCCACGCAACAGAGCCACGGGTTATGGTTGGGCAGTGCTCGTTTGGGATTGGTGTGAACATGTTGCCCTCAGGCTGGAGTATGCCTTGAATCATGGCGTATGGTGGACCATAGGGAGCCTGCAGGAACATGGAGCAAAGATGAGACTTTCAGTAACAACTAAAACAAGCAAAATCTCTGCTCGAATAGAAAGTGTGCAGCAATAAGACATGAACAAGCTAAAACGAAAAATGAACCGGCAGAAGCAACGGAAAAGCGTAGTTGGTAAAAGCGATTAAACACTAAAGTGCCAGAAGGCATTTGATTTTTTTTAATATAGAAGATGCACATTCTCTAAGAAGAAAGGTGTGCACTCAGATGAATCAAAAGGCTGAAACGTTAAATCATGGATCACAATTTCTACTAGGCGATCAGAACAGCCACGCTTTAGGGATAAGGTACAATCTGGTGTGTCTGACATTATACACGAGATGCAAACAAGCAAAAGGAAATTACATTTGGTAGAAACGGTAACAAGCATGCTTGATACATTCTAAAAACAGAGCCAGCATAGTACTACACTGTGGGTTTAACCAGGAGTCTGAGTCAGTTTGCCACTGATAAGATATTAGCTAACGAAATGTATAATCAGATGGCGAAAAGTCTATCACACATCTGGATTTCGATATCAAAATATAATATTTATTAATAAAAAAAGGTATAATAGATGAATCAACTAGCTAAATTCTATCAAACTGACATCAGAAGACAAGAATTAATGTGTGTAGTATGAGAACAGATCCTAGCTACTATGATTTATACCGACAAGTGGTTGTACGCGCTATAATACTCAAAAGGCAAATTTGTGAAAGGTTTCTTACATTTTGAATATGATTGCCTTCTGAGTCCCAATATGATCCCCGGCTCTCTGCCCGATGAAACTGGCATCCTGCACAGTGGCGCAGAGTTAACAAGCTAAGAATGTAGTAAACTGAGCGAGGAGCGCACTCAGGGTGAAGCTGCAACAAAAAAAAAGTTAAGCATCCGAGTCAAATCTAGAACATTAAACAAAAACTGGAACTTCCCCATCAAGTACAAAAAAGATATCAAAACTAAGATACTTACTTTGACATGAAGTACACCGTGTTCCGTCTCAAAACCAACAATGCCCTAACAGAAGCAAAGGAGTTATCACCACATCAAAATCAGAGAGGCATCATAAGATGTGGATTATCACGGTTCAAACTTTGAGTTTTGGAACTGGAGTATCAGACATGATATTATAGACTACCTGGCCTTGTCCAAAGATAAGCCCAGATGTCCACATTACTTTCTGTCCACCTTCCTGTCGATCAGGCATCAAGACATCATTTTGCTTCTTCAACCAACACTGCGCAGAGAAGAAACCAAACATAGTCAATCTATGTCCGTAATGGCAAGGATCTTTCCAGCATTTCTCAAACATTAGAGACAAATCACAAAGTTCCTTCCTTTTTTTAGAAAATTTCAATTAAATCCCTTGACTTTGGTGATACATGCTCATCTAAGCATTATGTCGAACACTTGGAAGGCATAATTAGATTCGATCACAGACTCACCTCACCAAACTTGGACCCGCAAGCCTCTTTATTCCCACAGAACACCCACGTATCACACAAGCAAGGCCCATCGTCACCGCTGCACATAGCTTTACACGCCTTACAACATTTATCCGGCGAATCAAACTTGAAATCCGTCCCCCACTTCACCGCCGGACCCCACAGCTCCAGATTATCGACTCCACGGCAACACTCGATTCCGCCATCGACGCCCCCGTGATCCCGCGAGTTTGTGGACCGGACGGAGGAATCGAGTGTATGATCTTGGGGACGGGGACGGAGAAGATTGAAGAAGACGGCGTAGACGACAAGACACGAGATCAGACCGATGAAAAGGAGGGCGGTGGAGGTAAAACGACCACGATCGCCGTTTTGTCGACGGGGCATCGCCGATGATTAGTTGACACGTGCGAAAGGGAAAGGAATTGAGAAGTGAAGTTTCATGTGAAATTGAGGATGCGAAAAGGAATCTATGAATCATAATTAAGAAAGAGAGAGAGATGATTGGTGAGTCAACTCGCGGTTTGTAGATCCGATGTTTTGTTCTCTTGTCCTCTTTAGGAAGTTTCCTCGTTCGACGTTTTTATTTAAGTAACCACTAAACGCTACCGTTCTGGGAAATCTACAACAAAGCATATACATGATATGGTATAACGTCAATTTTTCCACTTGTCGTCACAAAAATAACTTTTTTTTATTTTAAAATTTTTTGTTTTAATTTTAGTATTTTTTAATATTAAATTTTACTTCCAAAATTCTACCGTATAACTTTAAATCTTAAATGTAAATTAGTTAAACAAGAGATGTAAGTATATATTTATAATATTATCTTTGTAACATTTTTTTAAGATATAAATACCAAAATAGATCTAAAAGATTTTTTATCCTCAAAATAACACTCAAAGATAAAAATGACCAAAATAGACTTTATTAAAGAGTGTAAATATACACTTATAGTCATTGGGTTAATTAATTCAAATTTAGTGTTTAGAGTTATGGGGTGGGGTTTTGGAAATAATGTTTAAAATTAAAAACTATTAAAATAAATATTAAAATTTTGAAAATAAAAAAAATTATTTTGGTCATTTTTTTCTTAAAGATTATTTTTGTGAAAAAAACTTCAAAAAAAAACATCTATTTGAATATTTGCATTTTTTAATATTATCCTAGATATTTATATATGTTATAGTATATGTTGACTTCATTGAGCAACACTATACTATAGGTTGCTCTTTACGATTTGGGCCGCATACGAGATCCGAGAAAACGTCCACTTTAGATTGCATATCCTTTGGACCCAACCTAAAACCTCTGCCATTAAAACAGGAGACCATTTTTGATATCCCCTTAATTTCTTTTTGGTATTATAAGTAATAAGCATGTCAATCTTATATTTATGATTGGCAACTTTAATTAGTTTAGTGGGATTTGGGTATTTAGAATCATTAAAACAGAAATCTATAGGTGTTACATGCTTTAGTGACAATTTAAAATTATTTTAGTGTCTTATAATTTAATTGTATCGGAAAATTTAAATAAAAATAATATTTTCATTCGTAAAATGAAAATATACTGATATAAAATAAATAGCAAGATAGAAAATAGTTATGGGAGGGAAAATAGTAAAATGCAAGTTATAAATGATCGAAATCGATTGTTTATATAAAAGTGAAAAAGTAAGTTATTGTGTATACATAATGATCATGAGTTCCTCATAAATTTTATTTCACATGAAAAACGTCAACATTCGGTGCAAACAATTGGACGGAAGAGTCATCATAAATTTCATAACACTTCCTTTTGGAGATTAGTGTCACAAACATATTTGTTGTCTCGTTAAAAACTTTATAAAAAAACTTAGTGGAAAAAACCATAGTAAGGTAAAAAGAGTACAATCACATAAGTTCCCCTTCGAGTGAATACTATGTCATCTCACAAATTCTTTTGAATGACACATTTCAATGTTATGGACATATTTTCTGAATATCGCGGTAGGAAGTGATTTTGTGAAAAAACCGGATGCATTGTCACATGATCGGACATATTTTACTTTAATTTCTTTATTCTTTTCGACCTCTAGAGTGTATGAGAATAACTTTGGAGATATATGTTTGGTTCTATCACTTTTGATATATTCTTCCTTCATTTGAGCAATGCATGTTGCATCATCTTCATATAAAATTGTTGAAAGAGATAAGGGAAAGGTACAGATAGATCTATCTCGAAGGTAAAAAGAAAGCGAAAAAGTGTTTTTCTTTTTTATTACTAAATTACATTAAAAAAAAATTCATCTGAGTGATTAAGTGGGCCTAATGGATGTGTTAAAAAAATATAAACATGGGCCAGATTCTAGGTAATATACATTTAATAATTATAATTCTATAACCCACTTATGTAAATAGTTAACATTTACATTTTTTGTATAAATCTAATGTCCAAATAAATAATTTATGATGCATTTTATGGTTGATTTATTATAAATAACAAATCATATAAAACATAGTATGGTTTTAAGAAATTTCAATAGGCCTTCTAATTTAGAAAATACATAAATGAAAAGCAAATGCTAAATATATTTTAATATATTTTAACAAGTTATTTCAAATATACAATGAGAAAACATATATACTAAAGTATTCATTTTTTTCATGGTGTTCCAAGTGCATTAAATACAATAACAATCATATGATAGCAAAGAACTTTGATCATGCTTTATAAAACCCAATATTTTATAATTAAGTACACGTTGATAATTATTATTGTCAAAGAAAACACCCGCCCAGTCGGGCGGGTCAAGATCTAGTTATCGTTAATTCCATTGCTTGAACATGTGTGTTAGATCTTAGTCATACACATTCTCTACTTAATTCATGGAATGCGATAATCTTAGCATGCTTTGAAGAGGTGGCCACAATTTTATGCTTTTGAGAATGCCAAAATATAGTGATGTCTCTAATTGTAAAAACATATAATATTTGTGATCGAACCTTATATGGATATGATAAGTATTGTGCATCTACAAAGCCAATCATTTGTCCTTGAGAATTTTTAGGATAAAATAAGCTTAAATCAATAGTCATTTGGAGATACTGGAAGACATGTTTACTTCCATTCTAATGTCTTCACGTAGGAGACAAACTGAATCTTGTCAAAAGATTAACAGTGACTAATATATCGTGTACAATTTGCAAGATACATTAGCACTCCGATTGCACTTAGATAAGATATTTTAGGATCAAGTATTTCTTCATTTTCGACAGATGGTCGCATTATATTATTTTCAACATTAAGTGATCTAACAACCATCATGGTACTAAAATAAGTTGCTTTATCCATATTAAAGTGTTTCAACACTCTTTTGGTGTATGTAGATTGTGCAATAAAAACTGTAACGATTTTGTTAAAAGTGCTAATAGTACTAAGTTCTAAATTCACAACTGTGTGATATCTAAGCTCATAATTATGTTTTTATTTTCTTTAGTGGCCAAATATTTCATATTTAACTGAGATTATAGAAAATTGATAATATTTAACAACTTTGAGAATACTCTTCATATTTTTTACAATAAATTTTTATATTAATAACAAAAATATACATGAAAAGATATTTTATTTATAAATTTTACCATAATGTTTTTTTTCCAATTAATATCTTAATAACAATATATCTGAAAATTTTTACATGATATATTATATGTAATTAACTTTAATTTTTTTTTTCATATCTAAATACACCAATGCTAGTTCTTTCAATTTTATACTATTAAAACTAGTGCAGACCGGGTTAAATTAACGAATAAGTTAATATGTTTAGAATGTAACAATATTGTTCTTCTATGCTTTGAAGTTTTCCTTAAAGTTCAAATATTCTTTATTTAATGAAAACACACATGTATATGGTGTGAAAGCAAATGTAAATATGTAAAATAAAAAGAAACATTGAGTACAAATTATTATTTATATATACAAAAATAAATGTAAATGTTTAAAGGCAAAAACATAGAAGCTCAAATTTATAGTTCAAAATTGATATTTAATATTTTAATAAATAATAATTTTGTAATCAAAAATTAATTCGTTAACGACTAAGTTAATATGTTTAGAATGTCAAACGACACTGGTTCTCCTATGCTTTGAGCTTTTCTTTAAAACTAAAATAGTTTGAAGTATTAATTCTGAAAATAAAAAAAATGTAAATGTATAAAGACAAAAATATGAAAGCTCAAATGTTTAGTTCAAAATTAAATATATTTAACCTTTCAATAAATAATAATTTGTAATAAAAAATAATCAAGTGCTAATGTCGATCAAAATTTAGTATCCTGATAAACTCTACACATCTATTTTTTGTTCTCCATCTAATCATGTGGTTTATATATGATTTAACCGTTAATCATGTGGTTTCTATATGATTTAACCGTTATAATCATTGTGAATACATGCTCTCAACGATCAAATGTTTCTTGAGTTGAGTGGTGTTATTGTTTCAAGTTTTCTTGCTCTCGGACTTTTAATATGCTTTTCAATCATTTTGGACCCAAGGATTTGTTATGGGACAGAACAGCTAATCTACTCAAACAACAACTAATTTGGATTGCCAAACGTACCTAAAGTGTCACAAGAAAATATAATGTATTGCAACAATAACATAATGTACCGCAACAATAACATTTGAATACCCAGAGAGATGGTCTATCCGTGGACTATACTTCTTCTTAGAAATTAGTCTGAGCTTCTCTATGGGTCTTGAGATACCTCAGGTCAATCTAAAGAAAAAAAAATGTATTGTACAAGAACCAGAGAGAACTGTGACATTCGATTAGACGTACTTCAACCAAAAGAATAAAATTGTTCGTTGGTGTGTTACCTTTTTGTGTATTGCAAACAGGGCCCATGGTTTATAAGTGCTCTTGTACAAACCAAAAAGATTTAAACCTTAATAGTTGAAAATATAATTTTAATACAATTTTTTAAAAATGTATTATTTACAATATTATTAAATTTAGATATGAAAACATATAAAATAAATTTCTTAGAAGTACATCTATTTATTTACTTTTTTACAAAATTTGATTTAAAAAATAAATAAATTACACTTATAATATGGGCTCCAACTTTGAAGTTGAACCGGCATTGATTACAAATGTATTATAGAGATAAACCATTAAAAAATACATTATATTCTTAAAAAAACTCTAACCAAGTTTATTGAGTTAGATACTGATTTGGAACTATTATGATCATTTTAATATGCTATAGACATAACATAATCAGTGACTTGATAACTCAAATACTGTATTAGGTTACGTTGTATTTGCATTAATGGTTCGTTCCGAGTTTTATATTTACCACATTTATTAATCTTATCTCGTCGTTTAGCTATGTTCCTTTCCATCATTACAAAATGAAGATTTTATATTCATTTTGCAAGGCTCTGTCTGAATATAGATATCAATTAATATCTATCTACATTGGAAAGATGCGTTTGGGAGCCCATAGAAAAGGATAGAGACATGCTCTTTCGGGTGATATCTGAATATAAAAATATTTTAGAAAGTCAAGTTGGCCTAAATTTTATCCCTCCACTCATTGGATCGGGTATCAAAACGGTGTCGTTTCTATCATCTCGAGGCGTTTCTAGATAGCCGCTTTATTGGTGACACGTGGCTATAGATTATCAGCTCAAACCACCAGTGACACATCTTTCCTCTTATCATCTTGTTATTTACAATACTATCCCTGTTGCTAATCTTTCTTTACTTGCACTGGAAGAAAAAAAAAGAGTTATCAAACTAAACGGCTGATCTATGATAATGAATCTAAGTCAAGAGTCATGACACAGTCACAATATTTCTGATTGAATTGATGACCTTTTCTCTTATTTCAAAACTCTATTTGCATTATTTTTTTATTAAAAAAACTCTATTTCTATTACCAATTCAGATCCTTCAAGTATTGAATACATACTTTAGAGTTTAATATTAATTAAGGTCTATTATTTACAAATATTATGTATGATTATAAATATAGGGAGTTGAGATCCCATCTTAATCGTCCTTGGACTTTTTCTAGTTTAGGTACGAGTCTATGTAAAGTTTTTCATAGATTCATATTAATTAAGTTTTTCTGTGACCTTACTTCTTGGATTTATATAAATGTTTTTAATCCCTGCAAAACATATTAACATAACTATCTGGTGACACAAATGGTTCTACTTATTAACTTTTAAAATATATGCAAATTTTGTTCTTATCAGGGATATAAATTAAAAAGTCAGATTACCTTTCACAAATCCAAATATCATCTTGCTACATATGCTTGGGCTGCAAGATGACAATGTATTACTATTATATTTCATTAATAAGGTCAATATTAGAATGGTTGAATGGAAATACAAATTCTATATAAAATGTGTTTCTAGTCAAAATATGCCAAAATCACCTTATTATTTTTTAACATCATGTTATTAATAGATTTTATGTGTTAAGCTTGATTAACAATAGAACTAAAATAATAAACAAAACATGAAAATGGTGATTTAGATTACGCTAATGGCATACACGTAGAAGTAAACAAGTCAAGTTCCTTGTATTAGTCAAAATTCAACAAAACCATCCAGATTAAAAAGTTCAGAACTTTCTTGCCACTTTTACAAGTTATCGACATATTAATGACCTAAAAATAGTCTTCAAAAGGAGAAAATTAATTCACCAACCAGAATCCTAAAACTTTTATGCACGGCATAAATGTCTGAACATTTAATCTAAGCATTTAATTATGAAACTAAAAAAAGAGAGTCATTTGGTATCTTATGAGAATAATACTCTATGATTAATGACGTGAAGGATTTAACTAATCACATTTAAAAACTAAACTTTATTATCAAGTGGGGACGAATGGCATAGTTGTAAATAAAACAAAACATAAGGGCTTTTTTTAACCAAGCGCTCTTTACCTTAGCTTCAAAACAGAGATCCTCTTCATCATCATCATCATTTCGCGTCTCTTTGATCAGAGAAACCCTAATTTCTTAAGAAACCCTAATTTAAGATTTTCACCCTTCTTCCTTCCTTCCAGATTCTGTATGTAAATGCATCTGAAGAATTCAACAGTAGCAGAACGGCGGTTCATCGGAAAAGAAGCCGCCGCTTGTTCACCTTCCTCCGATTTCGATCCCAAACCCAAGATTAAGCATCATCGTCCTCTTCAAGTACCCGAAACTCTAATCCCAGAGAAACCCACCTACCGAACCGCCATTGGCGCAGACCCTTATAACCAATCGCGAGGTCAGAGCCATCTCACCGTCGAAATACCAGATTCATCGTCTCCGCATAAGAGGCCTGTGGTGGCCCAATCTTCTCATCCGTTTAACGATTTCCGCCGCGGAGGAGGAAGCAACCGTGAAAGCTTGGGTCTTTTGTCGTTTCTCTCATCATCGCTTCCGTCGAATCAGAAGCTACTCCGTCAGGTCATTCGATTGCGTTTGATATGTTTCCACCTTCGTTTCCTACTTCTCCTCTCCGTTCCTCCTCTCTACATCTTCTTCCTCTTAATCAGCTTCCGAGTCCTCCTCCTCTTCGTCTTCTCCATCGTCGCTTTCTCATTCATCCTCTCGATCTCTCTCAAGTTCGCTCTCCCTCACTTACCATCGATTCGTCTCTTCATCGCTCGCTTGCTCTCCCTCAGCCCCACAAGATCCTCCTCCTCTTCCGCTCAAGAGAGGACGACGAAACAGGTTGTTTGGTCTATCGGCTCGAAGCCTGTTACGGAGAAGAAGACGAACTCTGGCTCTTGGGTTCAGAAGTACAGCTCTGGTGATGTATACGAGGGAGAGTTTCTTAAGGGGAAGTGTTCAGGGAGTGGTGTTTATTACTATTCAATGAAGGGTAAGTACGAAGGGGATTGGGTTGATGGGAAGTATGATGGGTTTGGAGTGGAGACATGGGCTAAAGGAAGTAGGTACAGAGGTCAATACAGGCAAGGGATGAGACATGGAACTGGAATCTATAGGTTTTATACTGGGGATGTGTATGCTGGTGAGTGGTCTAATGGACAGAGCCATGGATGTGGTGTGTATACCTCTGAGGATGGTAGTAGATTCGTTGGAGAGTTTAAATGGGGTGTTAAGCATGGTCTTGGTCATTACCATTTCAGGTGAGATATCATCAGTTTTTATGTTTGTCTCTGTGCATTGTCTTGTGTTCTTCTCATTGAGTAACACGCCCAAGTGAAAGTGTATTGTGTCGAACACTGTAGAGTCATTTTAGTTTGCAGAAAATCGTTGAGCTTTTGGGTATAAGGGTGAACTTTTTAGCCACATGTTATTGATGAAGATGGTTTCTGAAAAGTTTTGGTTTTCTGTTCCGACTTTGTCGTTTAGGTTAGGCTCTAGTTTTTCTTTGACCTACGATGCTGTTTGTAGGTCCATGTCTATGTTGCTTGTGGGGACGTTCTAAAAGTTTATTGCTTTCATTCATGAGTTCTTGATGGATTGTTAGGCATCCCTCACCGTTTGAGGAGAATGTCAAAATCTTGATATTTGCATTAGTTACTACTAACCTTTGAAATATTCTGGCTTTCGGTTTTAGTTACATTTGAATCGAAGTGGCTGTCTCCTTCTCTTGGGGGGTTCTTCCTACCTTCCAAAAAATTATAAATTTATATCTCTAGGGGGAATCAAGGTGTAAGCTTTTTTGTTGCTGAGTTGAGTGTTGATTGTAAAACAATCATCTTCCAATCTTTAGTGATACTTGTCTGACTTGAATCCGTGTCTCTATTGCAGAAATGGTGATACATATGCTGGAGAGTACTTTGCAGACAGGATGCATGGTTTTGGAGTGTATCTATTTGGAAACGGACATAGATATGAAGGAGCCTGGCATGAGGGGAGAAGGCAAGGGCTTGGTATGTACACATTCAGGAACGGTGAGACACAAGCTGGGCATTGGGAAAACGGTGTTCTCAGCTGTCCTACCGAGCAGACCACCCGTCCTGATTCATCGTTTTCAATCAGTCACTCCAAGGTTCTAGACACTGTCCAGGTAGCCTATAATCTTATCTTGAAGAATATATAGACCAATTTGCATTTTCACATGTACAAATGGATTACGCACATGAGTTCTAACCCTTATATCTTCTATAAACAGCAAGCAAGGAAAGCAGCAGAGAAGGCACGTGAAGTTGTGAAAGTGGAAGAGAGAGTGAACAGAGCAGTGATGGTCGCAAACCGAGCAGCCAATGCTGCTAGAGTTGCTGCTACAAAGGCTGTTCAAACCCAAACATATTACAGTAGTGGCTGCGATTATCCTGTGTGAGTTCCTGTGGCAAACTTATGACATTGTCTGCAACCATGAATCTCACCTCGAACTTGTTGGATGACACGAGATAGAGACCGTCTAGAGAAGACACTCAAAATTTGCATCTACGTTGAGATATTCGTGAAGGTGAACCCACTTGGAACCAATGTTGAGATCTCGTAAGTAATAAATAACAGATCTGGCTACGGAGCAAGCTATACAGGTTTTCCTCCCATTTCTTTTAAACTTGTTTTATAAGCAGGCTGGTTTATAAACTGTACATAGGTTGTTGAAGAGTAAGCAATGTGTGTGTTAACAATAGATCGTTGTAACAAGCGTAACTCATGTAAGAGAAGCAACGAAACATTGTCTTCTTGTTACAACGTGTGAAAATAACATCTCTTCCTACTAGATTACTTTCAATAGAAAATGACATGAGAATCCAGATTTGTATCAACTTGACAGATAAACGGACAGATATTATAGATATGAATTGATCCTGTATAAAAAAAAAAATCGGATCCTGTATAAACTGACAGATAAACTATTATATAAACTGATCCTTGAAAGTATCAAACTTCACCAAATTCTGTTTTTTTTTTTTTGGTATACACAAGAAACCACACTGAATGATTAAGATAACACTGAAAGAGACAAAGATGACAAAGATGCATAGTGTTTGAGATTTATACTCTAATCTCTATTCTTTAATATATATACCACTCTGTATATGTGCCTATGTGGGTGAGAAATTACACAAGAGAAGCCTCCTCAACTATCTCAATGATCTTACTTCTGACAAAAACCCACACGTAAAGGTTACTTCCTGATGTGTTAACAAAAGATCTTTGTAAGAAAAGAAGCAACAAAACTTTTGTACAACGTGTAAAAACAATACCTCTTCCTAGTAATACATTTCTTTCAAATAGAAAATGACATGAAAATCACAGATATAAGATCAACTTGACAGAACCCAACAGGATAAATGTACAATGAACTGACCAGAAGTTAAAGCAAATCACAAGTTAGAAGAAACAGGAGGTAGGAAGAAGAAGAAACACCTAGTATGCCAGCGCACTTCCTTCCACAGGGTTAAACAATTAATTACGTTTCATCATGGCAAAGCTATTTCTTTTAAGTAAAATGACCCGGAAACACCTCTGACAAAACCAAACTTAAAACCCTCAAGAACTGAATCCGTGAACCCAAAGACATCATATATTTGAGTTTCCATAAGTCATGAGTCCCTGTAGAGTTTATGTAAAGTTACCTTCATACTATTGAGTAGTATCCAAGTCTTAGGTTGTATATAACCATAGTCACGTAATGAAGTGAAGGACATATTGGAATATCGAATACAAAGCTTATTATGGTATCAGAGCAATAAGCGAAAAACCCTAGAAATTTTTCAAAATCGACATGAGTATCACGGAAGAGAAGAAGAGCGAGACATAACTGATTCGAGTGGGTGCGTAAGCAACACTTTCTCCATACTATCTCCATGTAGCCGATGGACATGGAAATCTTATTACTTCGGTTCAACTTAAAGGGGAGAACTACGAAGAATGGGCGAAGCATGTGCGGAACGCACTACGAACGAAAAAAAAGTTGGGCTTCATCGATGGAACTCAGAAGAAACCAACATCACCAGAAGATATTGAACAATGGGAAGTGGTAAATGCAATGATAGTGGCATGGATAATGAATAACATTGAACCGACAATAAGAACAACGATCTCAATGGTGGAAGACGCTGGCATACTCTGGGAAGATTTGAAACTGCAATTTTCTGCAGGAAACGGAGTGCGAGTTCATGAGTTGAAGGCGGACATTGCTTGTTGTAAGCAAAGAGGAGATACAGTGGCTACGTACTATGGAAGACTGAAGAAGATGTGGGATGAATTGGCAATTTACAAGCCAATTCGTACCTGTAAGTGCGGAGAGATCACAACGTTGCTTCAACAAGATCTAGAAGAAGATAGAACACACGAATTCTTGATGGGCTTAGACAATGTAAGATTTGGAACAGTTCGATCAACGATAACAAGTATCGAACCGCTTCCAAAACTGTCTCAGGTTTACCAGAGAATTGTGAGAGAAGAAAGACAGCAGGTATTGGCACGAAACAGAGATGAGAAACCAGAGGCAGTGGGATTTTCGGTGAAAGCTAATACTAAAAATAGGAGCATGACAAGTTTTCATCGAGAAACAGAGTATCAACTCTGCTCACACTGTGGAAAGACCGAATACGATGTCACAGACTGTTATCAGCTCAAGGGATATCCAGAATGGTGGGGAGAAAGAGGACGAGGGAGTGTAAGAGGAGGAGCGAGAGGAAGAGGACGTGGTGGATGAGCAGTTGGAAGCTATGGCAGAGGATGTGGCTTCTCACAAAAAGTCAATGAAACTGCAGGGACATCAAATGCAGTCCAAGTCATTCCAACACACACGGGAATTACAGCACATGCAACCAGAAAAGAGGGAGAATATGATCGAACCTCACTCCCACAGCTGAGTGATGACCAGTGGAAGACACTAATGAGCCTGCTAAATACACCACGCATCGAGCAGAGTGAGAAACTTAATGGTAAACCTGAAACAATTGAGTTTATCATAGATACTGGAGCATCTCACCATATGACTTGGAATCTAGAATATTTGATGAATGCAGTTGATATTGTTCCGTGTACGATTGGTTTACCTGACGGAGATCAAACAGTAGCAATAAAGCAGGGAGATATTTTTCTTGGTGGTGATATGGGGCTGAGAGGAGTACTTTATGCTCCAAATTTAAAATGCTCTTTGATCTCAGTGGCGAAATTTTTGAAACTTATTAAAGGATCTTCAGTAACATTCACATATGATTTGTGTGTAATGCAGGACAATACCAAGATGACGGTGATTGGTGCGGGTGAAGAACATGATGGGGTATACATCTTCAAAGGTGCAATAGGAGGAATGGCGCATAAAACTACTAATGGTGATGATTCAAGGGCCCTGTGGCATCGTCGTTTGGGTCATCCCTCAGATCGTTTTTTATCTATTTTATCGCATTCTATTAGTATGAAAAAGTCACTAGAGAATGATATGGTTTGTGACACTTGTTTTAGAGCTAAACAAACCAGAGATTCTTTTTATGAAAGTGATAATAAAGCAGCTGTGAGTTTTGATTTGATACATTGTGACGTTTGGGGGCCATACAGAACTCCATCGTTTTCGGGAGCAATTTATTTCTTAACGATTGTGGATGATTACTCCCGAGCAATGTGGATCTTTCTGATGCGTGAAAAACACGAGGTGACAACGATATTGCATAATTTTTTTGCGATGGTAGAGAGGCAGTTCGGAAAGAGGATAAAAATGGTACGGAGTGACAATGGTACGGAGTTTGTGTGTATGCGGACATATTTTACGAAAGAAGGGATTCTACATAAAACCTCATGTGTTGGAATTCATCAACAAAATGGCCGAGTAGAGAGGAAACATAGGCACATTTTGAATGTAGCTCGTGCATTGATGTTTCAAGCTGGTTTTCCGATCAAGTTTTGGGGAGAATGTGTCTTAGCTGCAAGCCACCTGATTAACAGGACACCGACTCCACTTCTAGCAGGAAAGACACCTTACGAGATGTTGTTTGGAAAAGCCCTTTCGCTTGACAGTTTGAAAGTACTGGGATGTTTGTGTTACACACATAAAAACAATAGAGACAAGGATACATTCGCAACCAGAAGCAGGAAGTGTGTGTTCACTGGATACCCATTTGGAAAGAAAGGATGACAAGTGTATGATTTAGAGACATGAGAATTCTT
Source organism: Moricandia moricandioides (assembly GCA_905132885.1). Classification (NCBI taxonomy): domain Eukaryota; kingdom Viridiplantae; phylum Streptophyta; class Magnoliopsida; order Brassicales; family Brassicaceae; genus Moricandia; species Moricandia moricandioides. Next base: position 68,738 of record CAJHQQ010002024.1, read on the forward strand.
CATCACACGTGACATCGTGTTTCATGAGGATAAATTCCCTTTCAAGACAAGAGACGTAACTGAAAAAGAGGAGTCGCCATCTCAGATTCTGCCATTCACAGAAGATGAAGCAAACACTACAATTGAAGTTCCGAGGCCCTTGTCTCGTGCAAAACCAATGAATGTGAGTGAAGAAAATTCTCCAGAGCCGACGGTGGCAACATCACCAGATTTAGATATTGATATGGAATCATTGATCAGATTATATCATCTCAAGAGTTGGGTCGCGGTAAGAGAGACAGACGACCATCTACAAGGTTTCAAGACTATGTCCTCTATACGGCTCAAGCTGCAAAACCATCACGTTCCTCTCCGCTACCAGACACGTCATCTCAAAGTATGAGTTCTTACCCAATTGCAAACTATGTTAATTGTAAACGTCTCTCGGATGCGCATCAAGCTTTTCTTGCAGCCATTACAGCAAATGTGGCGCCACAGAGCTACAATGAAGCAATAAAAGACAAGAAATGGAGAAACGCAGTGACAATAGAAATTGACGCTTTGGAAATCAATCAGACATGAGATATTACTGAGTTGCCTTCTAGAAAGAAAGCAATAGGATGTCGATGGGTATTTACAATAAAATTTAACTCAGATGGAACAATTGAGAGATATAAGGCAAAGTTGGTAGCTCTGGGCAACCGTCAAAAGGAAGGCATAGACTATGATGAAACTTTTGTGCCGGTTGTCAAGATGACGACGATTAGGACATTTCTTAAAGTTGCATCAGCAAATAATTGAGAAGTTTATCAAATGGATGTGCACAATGCATTTTTACATGGAGATTTAGAAGAAGAAGTTTATATGAAGCTCCCACCAGGGTTTCGAAGTGGGGACGGCAACAAGGTATGTATGGTTCGAAAATCCATCTATGGTTTTAAACAGTCTCCTAGATGTTGGTTTAGCAAGCTTACGAGAGCATTGAAAGAGTATGGTTTTACTCAACATAAACAAGACTACTCATTGTTCTCATTGAAAAGAGGGACACTCCAAGTGTATGTAATAGTATATGTGAATGATTTGGTGATAGGAGGAAATAATAAGGAGTATTTGGGGAAATTTTCGCATGAAAGATTTGGATATTTATTTCCTTGGTTTGGAAGTGGCTCGTTCGCCTAAAGGGATTTACTTATCGCAACGCAAATACACTTGTGATATACTGGCAGAGTGCGGATTATTGGGAGGAAGACCAGTGGTGACACCGGTGGAATAACATCATGAGCTGACTGCGGATGGAGAGGATTTGTTCGATACTTCTGAGGGATATAGAAGGTTGGTGGGACGGTTGGTTTATCTCACAATTACTAGACCGAAATTATCTTAAATTGTACACATTCTGGCTCAGTTCATGCATCGACCACAAAGAAAGCATTGGTTTGGAGCCTTGAGGGTAGTAAGGTATCTTAAGAGTAGTCCAGGTCAAGGTATCTTGCTCACTGCGAAGGATGACTTACATATTTCTGCATATTGTGATGCAGACTGGGCAGCGTGTGCCATGAAGAGGAGATCCTTGACTAGTTTTGTAGTGATGTTAGGTGATTCACCTATCGCTTGGAAAACTAAAAAGCAAAGAGTTGTGTCTAGATCATCGGCGGAATCTGAGTATCGGGCGATGGCCGATACTGTGTCTGAATTGAAGTGGAACCGTGAACTACTGGCATGTTTTGGTATCACACATGATGGTCCTATCAAGTTGTATTGTGATAACCAAGCAGCATTGCATATAGCAAAGAACCCGGTCTTTCACGAAAGAACGAAGCATGTGGAAAACGACTGTCATTATGTCCGAGATGAGATTACGGAGGGTAAACTTCAAACAATGAAGATTCATACATCTGAACAAATGGCTGATGTTTTTACTAAGGGTTTAGGTGTTCAACAATTTCGTTATCTATGTCGCAAGTTGGCATTTGGGATCTTCATGCGCTAACTTGAAGGGGAGTATTGAAGCGGATAAGAAAAAGATACGAGACTTGGAGAGAAAGACATCATATATTTGAGTTTCCATAAGTCATGAGTCCCTGTAGAGTTTATGTAAAGTTACCTTCATACTATTGAGTAGTATCCAAGTCTTAGGTTGTATATAACCGTAGTCACGTAATGATGTGAAGGACATATTGGAATATCGAATACAAAGCTTATTACTCCTCTCCTCTAAACCACCAGCGTCGCCTTTCCCAGCAAAAATCCCACTACGGTATCCCTCCTACCATAGCAGAACAAACACAAGTTTGATAAAAAATAAAAACTGGAAAAAGGAAGCACCAGAAAAAATGAAACAAGTAAAAAAAGAATGAATACCCTGTAAGAGTTTCTCAAGTCTCTTGTTGCAATCGACTTTTCGTCCCAAAATGCATCAAGATTGCAATCATCATCAGCACCTTTAGACGTAAAAGACACATCTTGTCAAGCAAAGATTCGGCCTAATCTTCTTCTACTATAAATTTACAGTCTAAGCTAGAACAAGAGAAGAAACCAATACGATTTCCTCACTTGTCAGTCCGTAAGAATATCATCGAATGTCTGGTGGAGGTTTTAGGATTACACTAAGTTGCACCGAAACGGAAACATGAACATATACAGGTACCGGAAACAGAGACAAGAAACAGCAAAATTTTTTTGGTATAGCTATCCTAGTATATATTATAAGGTTACCTTAGTATATAATCTAATAACTAGAAAGTTATCCAGTCATTCCAATATAGCTGATTATTTTTTAGTAGAACTAAGCAAATTTAAGAGTTATATGTTTTAGAAATTTTCTTATAACTGAAATGAAGATAAAACCATATTTTTCTAATGTATTTTTAAGTTAGTTTCATAATGGAAAATCCTAATTAGTGGTTCCTATATCAGTTTTTTCTTTTATTTTATACCTACTCAGATTTCCACTATTTTTATGGCTCAGTATTGAAGACGTAATGTTAAACTATACTTAACTTTTAACAAAAACCAAACATTTATAGGTTTAAAATCTTAGGAAACTTCCCATGTTTTAACATATCCGTCCCCATAACTCTGTATTGTCCCTAATTTGTTGGAAATGTGTCGGAGACGTTTCCAAGCAGTCCCTGAGATGTACTTGATACACCCTAAATCGGAAGGATCACTTTAGCTGGGTGTTGGATTTGATCCGAGAAAGCAAATGGCACTTCTGGAACTGAAATAGATTGAAAGGACGTCAAGAGATGCGGAATGGCTCCTGATATACCCACGGTCTAAGGCTGACCACCTAAGAACGGATGTAGTGTGTTGGCTAACCACCAAACAACACACAAAGATGAATTGGCTGACCACCAAATCAACAAGCCGGTTCACACCAATGAACTAGCTAAAGAACTATCTCTCTCTCAGAGAAAATAAGAAACAAAAATAAACTCAACTTCGACTTGTTTTATTCATAGAAGAGTTCACATATTTATAGTACAATGAGTCAAAGAAAGACTTAAAGAAATTGTGGAAAATAATACATAGAAAAATACATCTTTGACTAAAAAATCATAAATGATTCAAAGTTTTTGATTTTTATGAAGAATGGTAAAGGATGGCGATTTTGAGGAAGATTGGTCGAGGAAGACCCTTCATTGAATGCACACATGTCTGAATTCGCGAGAACCGAAAATCTCCTGATTTGTAAATGGCATAACTCCCACATCTGAACTCCGTTTGATCTGATTCTTCTTCGAGGAGCTCCGTAATTGAGTTGGACACATTCTCCAAGTAATATCATGCGTAGAATCCTCGTGGTTTGGAAGATATGAGTCAAACAATAAACATATATCATTACTGCTTCCCATGATCAAGCCATGCATGTCTTTTTTGTCCGGTTCGCTACCCAAGGGCGCATCATTCCCTCCCTCTTCAAAAAGATTTGTCCTCAAATCTGGAAAATTAAAAGAAAAAGGGTTATAAGCAAAATAATCATAATCAGAACATTGTTCACCTTTAGTTTGGTCCGTTTTTGAATGGAAGAAGATCTTTCTTGGTTTTCTTGATGACCATGGTTTTGTTATTCTTCTTGCCCTTCCTGCATTGGCACAAAGCTTCCAAGACCAGTGTCATATGCACCAATATCAAGAGCATTCAAAGGACAAGAAAATTCATCCTTGTTCAAAATGTTTTCAGAATCCTTTTCAAACTGAGAAATTAATTCAAAACTACTTGGATTCTTTGGTTGTAAAACGGGTAATTGCAAACAAGATTCATCAGGAATTGATTCAGATTGAGAAAAATATAAGTTCTTATGTTCACAAGATTTCAAACCTGCCATTGGCTCATGTGTGTAGTTATCAAAAATTGGCAATGGAACTGAAAATTCTTTCTTTTCTGGCTCGGTTTCAACATTGTCATTCTCCAAAGTCACCAATGGTTTCTGGTTTTGGCACTTGTTAGCATAATGACCGATCCTATGGCATTTGAAGCACCTGGTGGAATGAGTTTTGCTTGTGGTTTTCACAGCTTTGCTTTTATCAAAAGAAAACACATTAGTTTTCAAATCAAAATTTGAGAGAGAAGAAAAATTACATCGCTTTAGATCATGCTGTTTTGGTGCAGAGGAAGTGTTGGTGTTTCCCTTCTTTTTGAGTTGTTGAATAGCAAAAATTGCCTTATGCAACATCTTCTCCAAACTAGCATAAGTCTGAAGCTCGTTCTGATCAATCATATCACAGTTGCTTATCTTGGCTTTGGTGAAGGGATGATCACTATTTCTGACCTTCTTCTCATCATCATCTAACATGTTTTGTTTCTTCCTATGGTTTCTTTGTTTCTGCACAAAATCAAACTCTTTAGAAGTAAACTGTTTTTTATCTCCAAAAATTCATTGCTCTTTTTCAAACACGGTTTTGAAAGGATAATAAACGTTTTGTTGTGGTTTTGAAGCCTGATTTGATTTCTTGAGAAGTCCAAACATCCTGAAAACACTTAACAAAGAGTTAGCAAATAAAAATCCCTCACACTCTCAAAGTGTTTAGCTCACGATTTTTAGGTGATCACTCTAAGTTCTTTTCAGTGGTTCAAAGGATGATAAGCAGTCAGAATTCAGCAATCAAAACCCAAAGCAACAATGGTAAGAGACAGATAGAGATAAAAAGACATTTGTGAAATCCGCTTTAACCACCCCAAGGCTGGATTTCTCTTCAGCCAGCAAGATTACTCTTCCACCACCTAGCCAAAAATCAAACTTTTTTTTTTGAATTTCCTTTTTTTTTTGTTTTTTTATATGGCCTAGGTAAGAAGGTGGCCCGGATTTAAGATAGAAAGAAGAAGAAATATTTAGAAATGGAAGATGAGAAGATGAAAAGATAAAAACAAACCAGCCAAAGTGGCTCTGATACCACTTGATACACCCTAAATCGGAAGGATCACTTTAGTTAGGTGTTGGATATGATCCGAGAAGACAAATGACACTTCTGGAACTGAAATGGATTGAAGGAATCGTCAAGAGATGCGGAATGGCTCCTGATATACCCACGGTGTAAGGCTGACCACCTAAGAACGGATGTAGTGCGTTGGCTAACCACAAAACAACACACAAAGATGAATTGACTGACCACCAAATCAACAAGCCGGTTCACACCAATGAATTAGCTAAAGAACTCTCTCTCTCTTAGAGAAAAGAAGAAACAAAAAGAAACTCAAACTTCGAATTGCTTTATTCATAGAAGAGTTCACATATTTATAGTACAATGAGTCAAAGAAAGACTTAAAGAAATTGTAGAAAATAATACATAGAAAAAGACATCTTTGACTAAGAAATCATAAAGGATTCAAAGTTGTTGATTTTTATGAATAATGGTCAAGGATGGCGATTTTGAGGAAGATTGGTCAAGGAAGACCCTTCATTGAATGACCAAATGTCTGAATTCGCGAGAACCAAAGATCTCCTGATTTGTAAATGGCATAACTCCCACATCTAAACTCTGTTTGATCTGATTCTTCTTCGAGGAGCTCCGTAATTGAGTTGGACACATTCTCCAAGTAATTTCATGCGTAGAAGCCTCGTGGTTTGGAAGATATGAGTCAAACAATGAACATATATCATTACTGCTTCCCATGATCAAGCCATGCATGTCTGTTTTGTCCGGTTCGCTACCCAAGGGCGCATCAGTACTCGTCCCAAAAACGTCCCCCGTACAGGAAA